>SNQJ01S0022779.1:55032-102672 GCA_010110895.2 Picea sitchensis
AGGAGACATTTTCATTTTGAATCATCTTGTACTTGAATATTTAAGTGGGGTAAAAGGAGGTTTCCCCCTCGAAGAGGATTATTATCTGAAATTATCTCTTTTCCAAGGCGTTGAGTACTTTTCCTGAGTTTTTTCTATGCTATATTGATGTTTGGTTCTTAACATAATGCAAAATCGTGAGAATGAAATACTTATCTACCAATATTGAAATGACATCCGGTAATGATGAATCATGATAATTAAGCACTGCCCTACTAGTATTGAAATGACTTTGATTCAATTTATATTTCAAATACTAAATACTACTGAGCTATAGCATCATGGGAATTACTATTTGCGACATGAGATATCCTCTGACCCATCGAGATAATTCATTCATAAAATATTAAGGTGTAGTATTTGAAAATAAGATTGGATTAACATTAAGTATCTCCATGTGGAAGGAAGATGCAGTACATTAGAATATATCTTCATACCTTCGTCAAGATCATTCAAGTATAATCGAACATGCAAAAATAATTGCGAGTGAGTGTATCAGGACAAGAGATTAAAATTCTTTCTGAAAGAGAACAATGTAGTGGGATTAATCAATTGTTCTCCAAAATCCATTCTTGTTGCTGGATCAAACTGTGGCTAGACTAAGATCATATTTTAGAAGACAAAAATAAATAAATTCTTCAACACCAAACTTCAAACTGTGTATGGACAATCATGATTATCATATGAGGAGATTGTGTGGTAATCCCAAATTTTGATCCAATAAGTCATGGAATCGACCCTTTCATGGACTCCGGACACCGAATTTGACATGAGATTCTCAAGCGGATTTCTCATTGCACTAATTAAATATGAAGACAATGCTTCTTTTGAGGTTGTTCCCTACCCTTAACCGACAAATAGTGAATTTTTGCTATTTCCCAAAAGCAGTGAGAAGCTTACTGGAGCTCCAATGAAATAATGATGACAATAGCTAGGGGATTTTCTTCACTTATAGTGTGTGCAGTCTGGTCTATCTGTTGTTGGATTTCCAGGTATTTATATTGAGTATCTTATGAATACAAACAATGATTCTTTATACTGGAAAAATAGATAGTTATCTTTTATGCATTTGGTGTTCTTTTCAATGTGGTTAAACTGATCATAGATGTCAGTGTTTGATTTGAAAAAGGGACACAGTGGAAGAAATTGTTTAAGGAGTAGGCTAACTCGGGAGCAATCTTCCCTCCCGAGTTCCGTTTTTCAGGCAAAAAAAATGGGCCTGAATCCAGTCATATTTTCAGGGGTAGTCTGAGTTTTTCATGGATCAAATTTCCATGCATTTCAGAACCTTACCCTAGGGGTTTTTCCCCATTTTAAACCAACCCAGATGCTCATAAAATCGATCAAAGATCTGTATTGACTGGAAATTTAAAAGCAAGTCGTCGGAGAACCTGGCGAAAAAGTAACTCTGGAAGGAAGATTGCTCCCGAGTTAGCCCACTCCCTTGTTTAATGGTTATGGAAAGTTGTCCTCAATTTGGCTACTACTAGTCTATTATATCTCTGATTGATCAAGTAGTCCATAGTCACCATAGTGAGTGCACCGTTTTGGTAGGTAATGGATATTAATGAGTCGATGAAAGCATAATGTTTGAACCAATATCATACAAGTAGAAGTACAACTATGTGGAGATTATTTAGTGGTATAGTTGTGCATTATTGTTAAGGATGGGTCACATAATGACATTGGTTGCTAATATTTTTGAAAGAAATTGAAAAAAACTTGATTTGGTTAAATGATTTTTTGAGGAATGTTGCAATTTGGATTGTATTCAAGATTTTGTTTACGAATAAAAGAGTGAAGTGATGGTAGATGGAAATGTTGAATATTGATGGGGAAGTTGAAGTGAAATCCAAACAAGTCACTCTTTTCAGATGAGCACAACTTTGTCAAAAAGCATGGAGGTACCCAAGTCCCTGTGTTGCTTTGTAATTCTCTACCCCGTGGTGCCTCGCTTATCGAGGTTTTTACTCCAACGCTTATACAGAAGATATCAAGAGAATCAAGTCTTGGATGTGAAATCAACCATACCACTAAAAACTGCATGTTGATATTTATGGTGGTCATAGAGAAGTAAGAAACTTCAATGTAAATATAAGTTACACATCCTTTCTTTGGTAAATTTGAGAATTGGCGATATATCATGAAGTATAAAGGTTATGGTGTCAAACGATTGTAATAATGTGGGTAAAGAGTGTTAAGTTGAATAGTTTCAAGTATTTGGAGTCATATTGGTGAAGTTCCAAATAATGAAGGACAATTTGAGTAGTCCAGTCTATAGTTGAGTCAGTTTTTGAAGTTGAAAAACTAAAAATTAAATGTTGTGGAAGTGACCTAATTGAGTCAAGTGTACAATTGAGTTAATTGAGTAAAACATTAACTCGAACTAAAGGAGTGGGTTAAACGCGAGTCTTTAAGGCATGTGATCCCCTCTTCCATTGTAACGTAAGTCGGTCCTTAGTTGACGAGATCAACTTCTTACTGATGTCATTCGATACCGAGTCGACAACATTTTGAGTCTATAAAGGTCCTGTTGGTGTTGTGCATAGGTTGTAAGACCCTAGGTTCGGTTTATCTGTGACAAATACAAGGGTTTCTTAATGAAAAAATTCAGTTTGAATCCATACTAAGATATATAATAATAATTGATTGTAAAAAATGATGATGTTACAAAGATAGGGCCTGCCTATATATATGCCCTTTATGGTTTTTATGAAGAGTCACGACTTTTAGTCACGACCTTTTATTACATTAATGTTTTATTTTACTTTATTTATTATTTTAATGTCTTTATATTACATTATTTATTTATTGTAACATTTACCTTCCCTTAAATTTTTCTTTGTCCTCAAAGAAATGGTAACGAAGGATGTGATTGACGAAAGTGATCTGACTCCCATGTTGAGTTTTCTTCTGGTAGATTTTTCCATTTAATTAGATATTCCTTGATTACTTGAGAACACAATCTCTTTTCCCGTGTGGAGATAATGGCTTTGGGCTCTAAAATGATTCTTCCTTCCTCATCCAACATAGGAATCATAGTTTTCGCCTTTTGCTATTTCCCGAAGACTCTCTTTAGACATGATACATGAATGATTTTTCTTCCTTCCTCATCCAAGTGGTAAGCGACGTGAATGATTTTTCTATTTATTTGATATGGTCCATAAAATTTTGGAGCCTATTTATTCTTCCCATGTTGTTTAAGGGATAACTGTTTGTAAGGTTGAAGTCTCACAAATACCCATTCTCCTATTTCGAACTCTCTTTCTGTTCGGGTTTGATCAACTTTTTGCTTCATTTGATTCCTTGCAACTGTTAAGTTTTCTTTAAGTAACTAAACGATTTTATGACGTTCGTCTAAATGGTCTTTTATTGACACAAATTTTATGTGGCTAGTGGAAAACTCCTTCCAACATGGGGGTTCGTAACTATAAAGAGGTTGGAATGGTGTCATTTTAGCTGATGTGTGATAAGTGTAATTATACCACCACTCAGCAAGATGCAACCATTGAAACCATTTTTTTTTTTGAGATAAAACAACAAAGATAGGTTTCTAAATATTTATTGACAACTTTTGTTTGACATTATGTTTGAGGGTGGTAAGCTGAGGTCATATTAAGAGAGGTTCCGATCTGTTTGCAAAATTCTCTCCAAAAATTCCCTTTAAATTTGGCATCTATATCGCTGATGATAACCTTAGGGAACCCATGTAGTTTGTAAATATTTTTACAGAATATTTCAGCTGTTTGTTTTGCTGAATTTGTTTTCCTTACTCCATTAAAGTGTGCATACTTGGTTAGTTTTTCTACTACTACTAATATTTTATCTTTTCTATTGGATATGGGTAGTCCTTCAATGAAATCCATTGAAATTTCTTCCCATTTTTTGTTGGGAATGTGTAACAGGTGGAGTAACCCATGGGTCGACACATTTTCATTCTTGTTCCTTTGATAGAGACCACATTTTGTTACATATTTTCGAATATCTGCATTCATCCCTTTCCAAAAAAATGATCTTCATGCATTATAATATGTTTTGAAAAACCCGATGTGACCTGCAGCCGAGCAATCATGAGATTCTTGAATAACCTTGGATTTAAATCTTGAGTTGGTATTTAAGTAGATTCTTCCTTTATACCATAAGATGCCATTATTCCATTTGAACTAAGGGTATTGATTTAAATTGTTGATTATAGAGCAAGTCTCTGGGTTTTTTGCATACTCGGTTCAGATTTCATCCAACAATTCTGGACTGGCTATTGATATTGCAAAAACTTGTGTTTCTTCATCTTTTCATGATAGGGCATCAACCATGATGTTGTATTTTCTTCTTTTATGTAGAATTTCCATTTCAAACGTGGCAATTTTTTCTATCCACTTTTGTTGTTTGGTTGACAATGTTTTTCGTTGTAACAAGTACTGGAGACTGTTATGATCTGTGCGTATCAAGAAATTACTTCCCAATAGATATTGGTGCCATTTTGTTAATGCATGCATGATGGCAAGCATTTCCTTGTTGTAAGTGGATTGTAAGGATTCTATTTTATTTAGTTTCCTTCTCTCAAAAGTTATTGGGTTCCCATATTGCATCAATACCTCTCCAATTCCAAAACCTGATGCATCACACTCGATGGTGAAAAGTTTGGAGAATTCAGGTGTTGCTAATACTAGGGTTGTGGGCATAATGTTTTTTAAGTTTTCAAAACATTTTTGTGCTTCCAAATTCCATTGGAAAGAGTTTTTCTTAAGGAGATTTGTTAGGAAGGTGGTTAAATAAGCACAATTCTTGATTAATCTTCAATAATATCCTGCTAATCCTAGAAATTCTCTTAACTTGGATATGTTTTTGGGTTTAGGACATTCTGTGATTGCCTTGATTTTCTTGGGGTCTACCTTGACTCATTTTTTGGATATGATGTGACCAAGGTGTAATATCCCCAAGGACAAGCCCCAGTTGTATTTATGAATTGTAAACATGTTTTGTAGGTTGGTAAGCTGAGTGTTGATAAGCTGGTGGGCTTATGTGTTTACTAGGCTAGAAAGCCTAGGTGTTGAAGGCTAGGAGCCTGATTTTGTATATGTAATTATCCAGATCATTGATAAAATATAAACATTGTTGCGTGCAGACCGACCATGAAGAAAGAGTGATGGGGGACTAAGATTCCACAAGGATAGGTAAGGAAAGGGATGGGACTGAGAGGTTAGGAAAGAAGGGAGCTAAGCTAGGGGGCTTAACCCAAAAATGAATATTATAATATATTCCTAAAAGAATGAAAGTATTAAAGTGGGGGGGAAATTAAATCCAGTTATCCTAAGTTCCTGGAAAGGGGACACATGCAAAGTGGAGCACATGCAACTCCAGGAAGACAAGTGTTGACCTGGGAGCATGCAGCTAAAGCTGAAGTGTCAACTCGAGTTGGGGGTTATCTTACCATTCCCCATCCTCTGTGAATTCTGTTTATCTCGGTGATTGACCTCTGCATACCCGGAGGCATCTCTGAAAAAATAAACCATGAAGCTGTCCTGTGTTGCCTTCCTGAGAAGCCCAATGCATCCTGTAACCACCTGAGCCTTGCTATGTATTAGTGTTTGTCTGTTACCATTTTGGGTGTTCATAACCATTTTCCCTGTTGTTGTTGTTGTCACCCATACCTTGCTAGAACTGAGTCAAAAGTGGTTAAAGAAGCGGGTTGTCAGGCCCGTGGTTGAAGAGGCAGGTTGTCAGGCCTGTGAGCAACTCTCTCTAGGTGAGAGAGTTTGTTGGGAAGTGGTTTTCTCCTAGAGAGAGTCCAACACCAGCTACGAAGCTCTGAGAATTCCCGATCCGGCCTATTGCCGAGACCCTGAGAACGAAAGTGGAGCAGCCGATGGACTTTGAAACAATGGAGGTGCATATTCTCGGGGTGGAACAAACATGTGGGGAATGGGAGTTTGCGAGTAGTGGGCATAAGAAGGCTCCTAGAGAGAATCCTTCCAGTTGCACTGTGCAATTTCCTGTAACCTTAGCCTAGTGTAGGATTCCCTTGCCCTAGGCGGATCTTAGTCCGAGCTCGAGGGTGACCCACTGCTAAGTGTGATGAGCATCATGGTCTTTGGCTGGGAGGTTCGTGGGAGGTCTGCATGTAGTTGGTGGATTTACTCTAGCTAAAATATAAGTATCATTTATGTGCCTAATTATGTATGTTATGCATGCTTGTGCTACTAGTTAAGGTATCATGTGTTTCGTTGCATGTGGATTTACTGTTAATCCCGTTTGAATATGAATGGTAATAATAACTCTATGTTATGTGTTTTGTTTTGATTAAAATGCAT
The DNA here is from genome assembly GCA_010110895.2 of Picea sitchensis. Taxonomy (NCBI): domain Eukaryota; kingdom Viridiplantae; phylum Streptophyta; class Pinopsida; order Pinales; family Pinaceae; genus Picea; species Picea sitchensis. The sequence goes on from SNQJ01S0022779.1 coordinate 61,383, forward strand.
GTTATATATATATATGTGTGTGTGTGTGTGTGTGTGTGAATGTTCCACGTAGTAGCATTACTCGACCTGTGTTGATGGCTGGGGATGTTACAAATTGGTATCAGAGCATGTATGTTGAAGACAATGTGTTTTGGTAGCGTTTCCCAACAGTGGTGTTGATGGCCAGGGACATTAAAAATTGGTATCAGAGCCAAGGTTTTCAACACTGAGCCTAGATGGGCCGGTTAAGTGATCATGAGGACCAAGGTTTCAAGTGGAAATTGTGTCTGGAAGAACCAATTTCGAACCTCAGAATGTATATGAGCGCCAAGAGGTTACTTGGTCATGTTACGAAGATCAGTAGGGGTAGAGGTATTATAAAACCATAATAGACGTGGTATTTGGCCATAGGGAGAGAGATCAAAACACTGGTGGTGTTGGGACCGTAGGATCTATTTGGAAGGAAGGAAAATCCTTTACGACTGTCAGATCTGGAGAAGGTGCAGAAGGGTTATCCTGGAAGCCTTTCGAAGTTCGAAAATCGGGAGTAGTGGGATGTGCTGATGCACAAAATTCCGAATCCCGAAGCTCCGAAGTCATGGAGGAAATATACACTGTAGATCAGAGGAAAAGAACTTGGATGCTGGATCAAGCAACAGAGCATATCGTAATTTCAGAGTTCAACGATCGGAAGAAGTGGGACGTGTTGATGCACAAACTTTTGAAGCTTGAAGTTCCAAAGTGAAAGAGTAGACATGGTGGGGTCGGATGATGTTTCCAAGGGTGACGTGGACCTTCCTAGGCATGCCACGTGCCACCACCTGGGTTGGTGACATTTGTACTACGTGGAACCAGGGGTAAGAAGTTCAAAATTTCAGAATTTCAAAGATGGGAAGGAAGCAAGTGTGAGAACTTCCGAAGTCCCGAAGCTCCAAACTTACGAAGTCTCAAAGCTCTGAATCTCAGAAGTCCCAAAATTTCGATGGCGGAAGTCCACATTGGGTATCATCCATTGGATGCTGGGTAGACGTGGGCCATTGATCCACCCTACTTTGCAAGTTCGATAATTCAAACTTCAAGAGATTGTTGGGGGCGCTTTGAAAATTTCCAAAAACTGAAGGCCCAAGTAAGCACCTTTTGACCTAGCGGTTGGTCATGAACGTGATCACGTGGGTTGAGGACTAAGAGAAAGGGGCTAGGGCCTGAAAATTATTATAGAGAAGAGAAGAGCTCGGAAAGAAAATGAATTTTTAACATTTTCTTAAATCAGATTGGTTTATGAATGCTGTGGGATTTTTTAAGGAATGATGGCCTGGCAAATTCTAGTTGACAACACATTGTGTTTGCAGAGTCAACGATTGTCAAAACCGAACTGAATTTCCATTGAGTGCAGAGAAATGGAGGAGGCACATAATGATTCTAGTTCAGAGAATGAAGTAAAATGAATGGATGTCCATTTGGGAGTGGAAGGATCGAACTCTAATGGACATGGAGGATATATTGACAAGGAAGGGCATATGATGAAAATCATTGAAATATTGCAAAAAGAAGCCCAAACTCACCAAGATGATAACAAAAATCTCATGAAATCCAAGGATCGACAAGGATAATTCAAATTAAAGTTGATGCTGAGTCTGGAGAGAATCAAAAGGAAGTTAGATAAGGAGAGTGACTCAAGCAAAATAGGGAGTCACAGGCTCCCTGAGAGGAAAGGAAGATCAAGAAGCATTAGTAGGCATCATCGTCACTCCCTGAAGCAGTCCAATAATGAGGCACACCGTATTTCAAGCCCATCTCCTACTAGAAAGCATAGGAGATCTAGAGTGGATGAATTGAAGGGAGAAATGAACAAGATTAAACCTCCTACGTTTGATGGAGAGCACCAGAAGGAGGAAGATGTTGAGACATGGATGCTTGGCATGAGGAAATACATCCAATTGAAAAATTACTCCTCTCATGCAGAAGAAAGAATTGCAATGTATCAATTGAAAGGAAAGGCGTCCATGTGGTGGGATCAACTTGTGCAGGTGCACCACATTAAAGAGAAGAATGTTACTTGGAAAGAATTCAAGAAGTATTTCAAAAACAAATCCTTGAATAAGAGATACTATGACAGAAAGATGAAATAATTATTTGAACTCAAGCTGGGTAACATGTCTATTGATGAATATGAACAAAGGTTTTTGGAATTGCTGAAGTATGTTCAGTTCATCAAAGATTATACTACCAAAATTCAAAGGTATCTGAGTGGTTTGTCGCATTCCATCGGTGACAAGATCCAGTATGATGATCCTAAAACTATGGAAGAAACTACAAGAAGAGAAAAATGATTATATGAGCAACAAAGAGAAAATCCCACTTTTTGGAAGGCTTGGGATGACCAGAAGAAGAAGTTCAAGAAAGAGCAGAGGTAGAAGGTGAGCAAACCTCCCTATTTTAGAAAAAGTCCTCAAGTAAAACCATCTTTTAGAGAGTAGAGAATGACTAAAGTAGGGGGACAAAGGCCAATGAAAACGCCCATTCAGTGCTGGGGCTGTCAGGGAAACCACAAGTACAGAGATTGTCCCCACAAAAATGGGAAAGTGAGAGCTCTCCATAATGTTTAGCAAGATGAAACAGTGGAAGACATGGGCAGTAGAATACCAAGTATCTATGCAACCCTGGACAACAAACAAGCCAAATATCAATCATATATGATTGAAGTGGAAGGTATGATCAACAACCATGCCTTTACTATTTTAATTGATTCAGGGGCTAACCATAGTTATATAGATCCTAGAGTGGTGCAAATTTTGCAATTGTCAAGAAGCAAACATGGAAAATCTTGGTTAGTGCAACTGGCTACAGGAACCAAGGGAAAGGTTACCGAATTGGTTAAGTCCTGTCTAGTGGACATGAATGGACTGAGCACAAGGGATGAATTGAAAATTCTACCTTTAGGTTCCTATGGATGTCTAATTGGGATGGATTGGTTGGACCAACACCATGCCATCTTAGACTATCGTAACAAGGCATTCACTTGCCTGGATGAGGAAATAAACCCAAGGAAATTTCGAGGAATTCCTAGAGTAGTTACTGTCAGAGAAATCTCAGTAATGCAGGTGAAAAAGTGATACAGGAAAGGCTGTCAATTATTTGCAGCCTGTTGACGAGACCTAAATCCCTTGTATCAATAGTAGGAACCAAACCCACCACCGAGGCCCAATTAGACTCTACAACATTTAAAATGGAATGGTTCTCCAGATCTTGCTATCCGACCAATTTATCGATGGGATTTTGGTTTCTTTGTGAAGGCTCTTCTTTCAATTAGGACTATTTTCTTTTGTATTTTCTCTTGGGTGGGGCTGATATGAGAGATGCAAGATAGCATAAGCCAACCTAACAATTAATAGGATTACATTTTAACTATTGGGAAGAGGTTAAGCTTGGGATAACCGCTGCTCAACATGTAGACAATTACTCTATACCACAGGCCTAGTACTAATACATTAACCATGTGAGCATCCAATCATTGTCTGAGAAACTAACTATCAGAAAGAAAAACACATGTGTAACAAGATAATGGTAAGAAAAATAATTCATCTACCATAACCATTCATTACATAACAACACAATGATTTATCTTCATCATTAAAGCAAAGAACATCAAGACATTGCACCAGATAACTTGACAACATAATTAATTGCTCTTACTCATTATTGCATCATTCATGAAACATGATAGGAAGTAGTTCTTCTCCAGGTCCAATCACATACATCTAATGAAAATAGTTTGTCTTTGGTCCATAAGGACTTCTCCATTCATAGAAGTCTCAAAATAATTGTTAACAAAAAAAAAAGAAGATCTCTTACAACAACCATCGACGATTGCTAATTGATTGATGTCTTTATTTATAATATAGAGTTATAACTGAAACTAATGGCTAATTGCAGTTTAAAAAAAATAGAAATCACCACGTGGCATTATATTCTAACAACTTCTTTAACAGTCGTCTTGAGATACTTCTTGGAAAGGATGACTGCTCTGGTATTCAGTCCAGCTGACAAACAGTTTCACACAAGTTTGAGCCCATGGAAATCTATGTTGTTCCATCAGGGCCGCTTATATTCCCTTGATGTCTACTGCCTATGCCCAATAATTTTCTAAACTGAAGTTCAGCTGTTGTAGCATGGTTCGGACTCTGATCGGATGTTCGATGAATTGTCATACTTTCCCTGACTTTGCATCGACTATTTTCGCGAACTCTTCGGTCCACAACACATCTTGTTCGGCATGTAGCTTGACCACGTCACTCAGATCAATGAAATTATCGGGGCTTCCGAACTCGCAGAGACTTTCTTTCTTCATTACTCTATCAATTCTGCTTTGACGTTTCTTTCGGGTTTATCGGCGAGATCGCGGAGCAAGCTTTGTTTGGATATTAGGGAATCGTTCTTGCAAGCGAATTTGAGATAGTTTAACGATCAAGCGATATGACATAAGGTACTAACAAACATAATGGATCGGTGCATACCTGTGAAGCTCGTCATTATAAACCGTCCAATACTTACGTGATCCCGATTTCTCTTTTGAATTACCTGCGATGTTTTCCATCCATGCCACCATTCTTCTTTAGTTTAAACGATTCATGTCGGCGCGCCATAGCGTGGTAAATTGAGTACGATGAATACATGCGTCAGAATCATCATAGTGGTTGCTTGACCTTTGGGATTGGGAAAAGATGCCAGAGTTGAGCATGCGCGTGTATGCTCCTAGAAGGTTGGGTACCGTAGTAAGGAATTCGTTAAATGCTTCTGGAACCCGTATCACCAAGTGTGTCAACTATCATTCGTCAATAATGGAAGCCAGGGGTTTTTAAAGAAATTGGAACGATCGTACTACACATTCTCTGGAACTCCATTCGACGACGCTTTAAGCGTTTTGGATTACGTCCGACGAGCAAGTGTGATGCGCTAAGTCTCCAAGGAATATTTTCATGAAACGTGAGTGTTCTTTTGGAACGCTCTGGTTTGCTGCTTTGTTTGGCTATAAATCCTAGGAATTTTATGGGGAATTACACACATAAGTCGAGTTTGTGCCTCTGTGACGTTGATCTGGTGCGTTTATTCAGGTAAGACTCAACGCCGTGGGCGTTATCACCTATAGGCATCCAAGACACCATGTCATTTCATTATGGAATCCTCCCCTAACAAGGGATGGGGTTTGTGAGGTAGCCGGAATGCTAGGTTTGAACCCCAACACGCTTTGGATTCCTTCTTATGGGCTCCCAGTGTCTTTGAAGTTTTGTAAGGAGGTACATGCATCTTCTCAGGGAAGGCGCCAGTGCCTCTAGCGACAGTTGGGGTGGAGGGAAGTACACCTGAAAGAGGTATGTTTGGGGCCATGGCCCCAGAGGAGAAGACACCATGGAGAAGAGGGAGGCCCAAGAAAGATACGAGAAAAAGGGAGGGAGACCGCCCCTGAGCTGAGATGAGTGTATATCCGGTCGCTGAGGAGTCTACGACGCTTACTAACTGGTTGGGGATTGTGGATATTTCCAATAAAGGAAGTGGGGGATGAAAGGGGAGGTTAAAAGGACTAGGTTCTCCTTTTAAGAGTCCCATCCAGTGGTTAGAGCAAGCCCAGCTCGCGATAGATGAACTCTATCAAGAAAATAGGGAGTTGCGGAGCCATTTGGCGGCGAAGAACCAGGGGGTATCGACGTCGCAGGGTCACGGAGGAAGCAAAATTTGTCTCCGGAGACAACTTCGATAAGCTCAAGACAATATTGTGCAGTTGCGTGAGGCACAGAGGATGGCGACGAACCAGGAAAAGGAAACGTCACATGGTGCGAGAAGCAGTCCGGGAGAGGGTGCCTGTGCAGGAGATGCCTAAAGGGTGACCCCCCTGCTTTGGGTTGCCCACAGTTACACTTAACATTTCTTTCATCTTGTTGTAAGAGTTTTGTATTCTCACTGTGACCGCATCGGTCAGTAAAGATGTTGATGATATCTATTCGTATATAGCCCAAGTTTGGCGGGAAAATTTCTAGTTACATGAAAAACTTGAGGCTTCTTGAATGCACCACGTTCCCTTTTGGATGTGAATTAACTACGTTCTTTTATCTGAGTTTTTTCACATATTATGTGATTTTATAATTGTTACTTTTGCAAATGTGAAATTGTTGGTATGTTTTCTCTAGAACTTCCAACATTGATCGACATTGACATGGCTTATTAACCCGGGGTTACTTAAAATATTTGAACATAAAATTTAGCATTTGGATGATGGGTAATGATTACACTTAAGGGATCTACTCACGTCGAAATCACTAAGGAGGAAGATATTGCGACTACCTATACTTGAGTAGCATCGGGGATTGGTAATTTCAAATGTAAAATTTTAATGTGTACTTTATCTTGTAACTCTCCGACGCCGAAATTTATTCGGGTGTCGACGATCAATGATATCTCTTTCTTTATACATGACGCTTACCTTTTCATTTTCCTACCGAAGCTGAAAAAGTCAGTTTTCGGCGATACCACTACCAAAGTTCAATCATAAGAAGAAGACTTCCAACTGCCGACACCGATGAAGACTGGTGTTCGACGTTAATTTAAATCCTCAAACGACTTTCATCACCTTTAACATTTACCGATGCCGAACTCCGGAGCGCGTCGGGGAAAGCTTTAGTGTGTTGATTCCCTAAGTAGATTAGTAAGGTCCCTTCAACGATTAAGATGATTATTTGTCATATGTTGAGGCAAACTTTAGAAAATTCAAACATGAAACATAAGAAATAAGTGTATGCATCAATTTCATACTGAAGGAAAAACGGTTAGTGTAAAGGATCAAGTGGTACCCAAAAGTAAAAAATGAACATAGACTTTTAGGGTGTGTTGAGTGCTAAACAAATGACGATTCACTGGGCGAAAGCAAAATCTCTGTTCCTCCTTCGTTTTCTATGCCTCTGACCCATGACCCGATTTTTTTTTTTTTAGTAGAAGTATTGTTTTAGGGCTTGGCCATTTACTGGGAGGGCATCAGTTTCTCCCCTCAGGCTCTGTAATCGATAAGTTCCTGCTCCAATCTTCTCATCTACCTGGAAAGGTCCAAGCCATAGATTCTGAAACTTAGAATGTTTCCCCTTAGGTTCATTTTCTCTGTCCCACTTCAGAACTAAGTCTCCTACTTCAAAATTCTTTTCTTTAGCCTTATGCTTATCGAACCATCTTTTCATTATTTCTTGGTGAGCTAGGAATTTTAACTTATCCTTTTCTCTCTCTTCTTCCAGCATAAGCAGAGTGTTAATCCTTTGTTGCATGGTCGATGAGGGTTATTCGTTGGAATCTTGGGCCAGTTGAAGAGACGAGAGATAGAGTCCATTTGGGAGGATGGCTTCTTTCCCATAGACCAAAAAAATGGGGAATTTCCTATGGCTTCCTTAGGCGTGACCCTATCGGACCATAAAGCATTATAGAGTCTATTATGCCAATTTCTTTGGTTATATATGACCGTCTTCTTTAATATCCTTACCAGGTTTTTATTATTTGATTCAGCCACAACATTTCCCTGGGGGTAGTAATTTGCAGAGTACTTGATTATTATTCCTTTGTCCATAGCACAATCTGTCAACATGGTCGAAGAAAAGTAATCTACGTTATCAAAGACCAGAACAGAGGGGACACCGAATCTCATGATCAACTGCTTTCTATGAATTGTATCACCACCTTCTCGTTCACATGAGTCAGAGGAACGACCTCTATCCATCTCGTGAAATAGTCGGTGGCGGTAAGAATGTACTTGTGCAGTTTCGAGGAGCTAGGTGTGATTTATCCTATGATATCCAACCCCCACTGCTCGAAAGGTCGAGAAATGGTAACAGAATGGAGCGGGACTGCCACTCTTTTCTCCTTTCCAGTGCTCATTTGACAAGTTTTATAGTTCCTAGAGTAAGTATGAGCATCTTTGAACAAGGTGGGCCAGTAATAGTCGGCTCTCAGAATCTTATGAGCGGTGGTGTTTCCTGCAAAATGTCCCCCGGTGGGATCATCATGGAGTTCATTCAAGACTTTGTCCGCATCTCCTCATTCAATACATATTAATAGTACCCCATCGTAATTGATCTGAAAGAGCACCAAATTTACAAGATGATACTACGCAGATTTTAATCTCAGGGCTCTCCCTTCTCTGGGATTGAGGTTTTCGGGACAAGTCCCATGGTGTAGAAGATAAGTAAGATCTTTATACCAAGAATCTTGTCCTGGGGGGATGTATGCTATCTCACTACACCATAGTGCCATCTCGTTCTCCCATCCAAGATCTTCATTTACTTGATCTTGGGATTCTGCTGCAAGCTTACACAACCCCTGCCCTTTTACTAGTTTTGCAGGTTTTATATCTAGACCAAATTCCTGGACTACCGCCATCGAGTTCCCTCTCCTTTCCCCCATTTCTTGTTGGGTAAAAAAGGATTAGAATACAGGGTGCGACACAATTACTTTAGTGTGATTCTTGAAAATTTAAGACCGAAAGTATTTTATTGCCTTATAAACTGCGTAAGCTTGTTTGTCGAAAGCAGGATAATTGAGCTCAACTCCTTGAAGGTTAGTACTCATAAATGACATCGATGATTCGTTGTTTCCGTCATCCTTTTGAGTCAATATTGCAACTAGCGATTAGTTGGAGGTGAACGTATAAAGGAAAAATTCTCTATTGAAATCGGGGCTTCGCAACATCAGGGCCTGGGAAATGGAAGCCTTGATATTTTTGAAGGCATCCTTCCGCTCATCATCCCACTTGAATTTGACATATTTGCGAATCATATTTTGTAAGGGTTTGGTGATTTCTACGAATTCAGGCGTGAACTTTGTTACAAAATTGATTTTCCCAAAAAAGGACTGCATAGATTTCTTGTTATGGGGTAAGGGAAGTTGATCTATGGCTTTAATAATTTCTGGATCTATGCGAATCCCTACCTGAGATATAATATGACCTAACAAATTACCTTCCTTGACACCGAAGATAGTTTTCTTAGGGTTTAAGGATATACCGTACTTCCTACATATCTCGAAAATCTGAGTTAAGTGTTGGATGTCCTCTTCTCTGTTCTTTGAATACACTGTTACATCATCTAGATACACAACCACGCATTTATTGATTAGTCCTCAGAAAGCCACATCCATGGCTCTTTGGAAGGTTTCTCTTGCGTTAATTAACCCGAAAGGCATGCGCTTGTAAGCGAAGGTTCCCCACTTGGTTTGGAAATTAGTTTTCAAACGATCTTCCTTTGAAATAAGGACTTGGTTATACCCTGAGAAACCATCCAGTAGAGAGAAGATCTCCGATCCAGACATTGTCTGCAAGAGTTGCTACATCTACAGGACCAGATAATTGTCTTTTTTCTGAAGCTCTGTTGAGGTTCCTAAAATCTACGCAAAGGCGGATCTCTCCTGACTTCTTCCTCACTGGGACAAGGTTAGCTACCCAAGCGGAATGCCTAACCTGAAAAATGATCTTGGCATCTAACAAATTCTTTAACTCCTGATACATAAGAGGTTCTAGGGATGGGTGATATTTTTGGAGCTTCTGCTGGAAAGGTTTTAATTCCGGTTTTAAAGGGATGGTGTGTTGCATGATGTAGGCATCGTACATTTTCAAGTCCCTATAGGACCACGTGAAGACATCCTGGTATTTTATGAATAATTTGAGGTAATCTTTCCTCTCTTATTTAGACATAGTCTTGCCTAGATTCACATTCCTTGGACTCTCTGGGGTCCCAAGATTTATAGTTTCATGCAAGGGACAAGAGCTACCGGTATTTGTGTTTTTGGGTCCCTTAAACCGCTCCTTGAGATCAAAAATATTTTCTAGATTGGCTATCCCTTTTGGGATTGTGTGACCTTTTGATTTATCTGCAGGTCGTCTTGTCTGAGGATAGGTTCTTGTGGACAACTCTTGGAATTCTTGATCATCAATAGTGAGATCCTTGAAATTGTCTTGGTTAGTCAAGAAGCTTATGATTTGTTCATCTCCTTAGAAGACTTTCCAATTGGAAATGTTATTAGGTACCGACATTTTGTAGAGAAACTCCATAGTGAATCGGGAGGCTTCATAATCTTCTAAAGGCGACAACCTCGAGGCGGTTGTGACCAAGGAGTCAACAAGAGTATTCTTTGTTCTGGGGATCAAAGTGATATTAAAAGCTTCAAAGTGTTCTATTAACCTATGCACCTCCTGTTGATAGTTCTTCAGATGAGGATAATTGCAATGTATAGTATTTCTTACTTGTCTAACAATAATCTTGGAGTCCCCAAAAACTCTCAATCCTTTGATTCCCAAATCTATGGATTTCCTCAATCCTTGTACTAGAGCTTCATATTCGGCAGAATTGTTGGTGCATTCGAACTCTAGCCTATAGGACAATAATTATGTTTACCAATAGGATCGATGAGGATGCATCCTGCTCCATACCCTTCTTGATATTTAGATCCATCAAAATAGAAGGTCCAAATTTGTGAATGAGGATCGTTGTTTTCATTGCCCTTATCGGTTTCTTGCTCCCCGACCTCTTGTTTCGCAAGTCCTAGCGCCGAGTTTTGGTAGAAGAGGGTGTCTCTTGTCAGTATCGACAATTTGTCTTGAAAAATCAACTTGGAGTTTTGAGAAAGAGGGACATCGGACAAGAGGGTAGGGAAGTTTCCAAAGTAGGAGTCGCAGGAATAATTGCCCAATATGGGGAAATATGTGGACGAGGGTTCTTTAGGATTTTCTAAATCAGTAACCATATGTTTCAGATATCTCTCTCTATCGATTCTGATCATGTTCTTGTATCCCTTCAGCGGTAGTCAAAGGTGTGCCCAATCCGTATTGAATTAACCATTTAGCTTCTCAGATCAATCTCGACTCGATAATAACTCATATGCCTCTGGGATATCTACTACAATAATGTTGATCACTTGCACAAACGTGGGGTGTGTCGATATTCTGATCATCACGTCTCTGAGTTCTATTATGACCTTGACTTGAGTTTTGTCCAGTTGTATGACATGCTTATCGCTCTTAAGAGGAACGACATTTAATTTTTTTTCAGACAGCTAAGGGCATGGCGTTGGAGGACACCCCAAAATCTACCAAGCAATTGTGAAGGTTTCTATTAAATACTTCAAACGTTAAGAGGAATGGTGGGACAAAAGGTTTTTCCTTTCTATCTCGTGAGTAGGTGTTCATAGTTGGTTTTCCCACCGGGTTTGCGTGAGTCAAATTTTTCTTTGGGCCATTGCCCGCTGTCGGATTTCCCACGGAGTTCAACGCCTGTAACATAAAGTCTTTCTATTGAGGGATCATGCATATGTCCATAACATAAATATTGGCCTTTAGCTTCTTCAAATATTTGACCATGTTGTAATCTAGTTTGGGCGATCCCTAGGTATGGATGCTCATAGGATTTTTACTGGGGGGAAAATATGTTTTTAGGCGATCATGAGTTAATTTACTTTGCGAGGCTCGAGTGACATCAATATCTTTCAAGTTGGGTGGTCCCTTGCTACGATTTTGTATTGCCGAAAATTTCGTGGGTTGCTCCTGAGACTCAAGCAGATCGTCAGAAGGCATGATCATGCTGAGATCCCATATCAGGATGGATGTATCTCGTGGTGGGTACACTTCCTCCTAGTCAACAATATTCATGGCCAAACTACTTGGCTGTTTAGTTAGGGAGAGTTCATCTAGAAAGCGGTTGACCATTAAATTCATGGCATGTACCCATTGAGGGTAGTCTCTTTCAAAGTGGTTCTCCTGATGATAAGTACAGAAAGAATCAGACGCTACATTCCCTAGATCGATATTCAAGTTACTCGGGGGGGGTTCAATTTCTTTGAAAGGAGGGTTTCTTTTAAATAAAGGTTTATAGGGCCTTTGGCCTTGGTTTACCTCCCCTGCATTTCTCTTCATGTCTATAATTTCGTTCGATAATTTCTTAACTATGAATTGTAGATCTTCTATATCACCATTACCTCTGTCGGGAGTCTGTTCAACTAGTTTTCATGGAGGCCTAGTCAGAAGAAGTCCTCTCCTGGGAGGGTGCTGGGTTTATTTATTTACTAGAGAGACTTGGCCTTCTTTACATCCCTTCATCTGGAATTCTATCGTTTTGGATTCTTCAAAAAATTTCATCAGGGTTTTCTTAGCGAATCTTTTTACAAACATAGAAATAGAAGCTGAGAGTGGTTTGGCGTAAACCTTGATTTGTAACTCTTGAGTTGGTTTTGCCGCAGGCTGGAATTTGTTTAAGATGGTCGTGAATATCTGATTGAAATATTTGACCCTTTCTTTTGAGCTCATGGTGGCCGTGAACAAATCATCCATCAGGGCCCCCGTGGTGGTTTCTTCTGGAAACTTATCTAGAAAGTCTTTTTGGAACTTGGTCAAGCTGGTTATCAACCCTACAGGCAAGTTGAAATACCATGTGGAAGATAAATTTTAAAATGTGTAGGGGAAGAGTCTGTAGACTACGTCTTCATGTTGAACATTCATAAGTTTGATCACGAGTATGAACTTCTTGATGTGATCTTCAGGTAATCCTGAAGTTTTAGGGTCGTATTTGGGAAGTAGTTTCTCCGGATGCCGGGGTAGATTATGTGCTCATCCAAGGATGGCCACGACGTCTCCGACCAACTAGGGATGATTTTTCTGGAGTGGGATTTCCCTTTCTTCCTCATGGTCATTATTATCCTCCATATCTTCGAAGTCTGAGTCAAACTCTTCTTCTTCCAAAAATTCATTTGGCTTGGAGATGTCGACAACTGACGTTTCGGGTATCAGATCGAGAGGTTCTTGGATTTTGGTAATCACGAAATCTATTAAGTCTTCGATGGAGTGTATGAAAACTTCGTTAGGAGTGCTGACCACCGGTCTGCTTTGTTGTTTTCTTTGAGGGAGGATGGGAGCTAAGGACAACACACCGATCTGTCAGGCGTAGGCTCTAGTGATTCTCCTGAATTGATTCACTTCCTCGTGAAGAAGGGCGTAAGGTATTTCAGGGTGAAAAGGTTCTTCCTTGAGCTCGAGTGAGTTATCCGTTTCGGGAATGCTCAACGTGTGTGGGATGTCTTACGATGGACTAGCCATGCATGTGGGTTGTTACAAATCTGTAGGCTGTTTGAAATGATAGGTAAAATATATATTCAACTATTCATTCTCAGGTCCTCCTTCTAGTGCCAATTCTATTGATGGGACCTAAATCCCTTGTATCAACAGTAGGAACCAAACCCGCCACTGAGGCCCAATTAGACTCTGCAATGTTTAAAATGGAATGGTTCTCCAGATCTTGCAATCCGACCAATTTATTGATGGGCTTTGTGTTTCTTTGTGAAGTTTCTTCCTTCAGTTAGGACTATTTTCTTCTATATTTTCTCTTGGGTGGAGATGACATGAGAGATGCAAGCCAACATAAGCCAACCTGACAATTAACATGATTAATTTTTAACTACTGGGAAGAGGTTAAGCTTGGGATAACCGCTGCTCAACATGCATACAATTACTCTATACCACATGCCTAGTACTAATACATTAACCATGTGAGCATCCAATCACTATCTAAGAAACTAACTATCAGAAAGAAAAACACATATGTAACAAGATAATGGCAAGAAAAATAATTCATCTACCATAACCATTCATTACATAACAACACAACGATTTATCTTCATCATTAAAGAAAAGAACATCAAGACATTGCACTAGATAACTTGATAACAAAATTAATTTCTCTTACTCATTACTGCATCATTCATGAAACATGATAGGAAGTAGTTTTTCTCCAAGTCCAATCACATACATATGATGAAAATAGTTTGTCTTTGGTCCAGAAGGACTTCTCCATTCATAGCAGTCTCAAAATAATTCTTAACAACAAAAAAAAAAGTTCTTACAACAACCATCGACAATTGCTAATTGGTCGATGTCTTTATTTATAATATAGAGTTATAATCGAAACTAATGGCTAATTACAGTTTAAACAAAATAGAAATCACCATGTGGCGTTATTTTCTAACAAATTATTTAACAATCGTCTTGAGATACTTCTTTGAAATGATGACTGCTCTCGTATTCAGTCCAGCTGACAAACAATTTCTCACAAGTTTGAGCCCATGGAAATCTATGTTGTTCCATTGAGGCCATGTATATTCCCTTGATGTATAGTGCATGCACCTGGTATTTTACTAAACTGAAGTTCAACTGTTGTAGCATGGTTCAGGCTCTGATCATATGTTCGAAAAATTATCGTACGTGCCCTAACTTTGCATCGGCTATTTTCGCGAACTCTTCAGTTAGCGCATCTTTTTTGACATGTAGCTTGATCACGTCACTCAGATCAGTGAAATTATCCAGGGTGCCGAACTCGGGGAGACCTGATTTCTTTATTACTCTATCGATTCTGATTCGACGTTTCTTTCAGGTTTATTGGCGAGATCACAAAGAAAGATTTGTTCGGAGATTAGGGAATCGCTCCTGTAAGCGGATTTGAGATATTTTAACGATCAAGTGATATGACATAAGGTACTAACAAACATAATGGATCGGTGCATACCTGTGAAGATCGTCATTCTCAACCATCCAATACTTACGTGATCTTGGTTTCTCTTTTGAATTACGTGCGATGTCGTCGCACCATAGCGTGGTAAATCGAGTACGGTGGATACGTGCGTCGGAATCGTCATAGTGGCTGCTCGACCTTTGGGACTAGGAAAAGACACCATAGTTGAGCGTGCGTGTGTATGATCCTAGAAGGTCGGGTACCGTAGTAAGGAAGTTGTTAAATGCTTCCAGAACCCGTATCATCAGGTTTGTCAACTATCATTCGTCAATAATGGAAGCCGAGGAGTTTTAAAGAAATTGGAATGATCGTACTGCACATTCTCTGGAACTCCTTTCGACGATGCTTTAAGAATTCTAGATTACGTGTGACGAGCAACTATGACACGCTAAGTCTCGAAGGCATCTTGTCACAAAACATGAGTGTTCTTTTGGCACGGTCTCATTTGCTGCTTTGTTTGGCTATAAATCCTAGGAATTCTATGGGGAATTCCACACATAAGTCGAGTTTGTGCCTCTGTGACGCTGATATGGTGCGTTTATTCAGGTGAGACTCAGTGCAGTGGTCCTTATCACCTATAGGTGTCCAAGCTACCACGTCATTTCATTATGGAATCCTCCCCTAACAAGGGACAGGGTTTGCGAGGTTGCTAGAATGCCAGGTCCAAGCCCCAACGTGCTTGGGATTCCTTCTTATTGGCTCCCAGTGTCTTTGAAGCTTCAACAAGAGGTACATGCATTTGCTCGGGGAAGGCGCCAACACCTCTAGCGACAGTTGGGGTGGAGGGAAGTACGCCTGAAAGAGATATGTTTGGGGCTATGCCCCCAGAAGAGTGGACACCATGGAGAAGAGGGAGGCCTAGGAAAGACATGGGAAAAAGGGAGGGAGACCTCCCCTGAGCTAAGTTGAGTGTATATATGGCCACTGAGGGGCCTACGACACTTACTAATTGGTTGGGGCTTATGGATACTACCAGTAAAGGAAGTGGGGGACGAAAGGGGAGATTAAAAGGACTGGGTTCTCCCGTTAAGAGTCCCATCCAATAGTTAGAGCAAGCCCAAATTGCGATAGATGAACTCTATCAAGAAAACATGGAGTTGTAGAGCCAGTTGGTGGCGAAGAACCAATGGGTATCAACATCGCAGGGTTGCAGAGGAAGCATAGTTTGGCTACAGAGACAGTTTTGATAAGATCAAGACACAATTGTGTAGTTGTGTGAGGCGCAGAGGATGGCGGCGAACCAGGAAAAGGAAACGTCACATGGTGCGAGAAGCAGTCCAGGAGAGGGTGCACGCACATGAGATGCCTAATGGGTGACCCCCCTGCTTTGGGTTGCCCACAGTTACACTTAACATTTCTTCCCTCTTGTTGTAATGGTTTTGTATTCTCACTGTGACCGGGTTGGTCAGTAAAGATGCCGATGATATCTATTCATATATAGCCCAAGTTTGGCGGGAAATTTTCTAGTTACATGAAAAACTTGAAGCTTCTTAAATGCACCACGTTCCCTTTTGGATGTGAATTAACTACTTTCTTTTATCTGAGTTTTTTCATAGATTATGTGATTTTATAATTGGTACTTTTGCAAATGTGAAATTGTTGGTATGTTTTCTCTAGAACTTCTGGCATTGATTGACGTTGACATGGCTTATTAACCTGGGGTTACTTAAAATATTTGAACATAAAATTTAGCATTTGGATGATGGGTAATGATTGCACTTAAGGGCTCTAATCACGTGGAAAGCACTAAGGAGGAATATATTTCGACTACCTATACTTGAGTGGTGTCGGGGATTGGTAATTTCAAATGTAAAATTTTAATGTGTACTTTATCTTGTAACTCTCCGATGCCGAAATTGCTTCGGGTGTTGGCAATTGGCGATATTGCTTTCTTTTTACGCGATGCTTACCTTTTTGTTTTCCTGTTGAAGCCGAACGAGTTGGTCTTCGGTGATACCTATGCCAAAGTTCAATTGTAAGAGGAAGACTTCCAATTGCCAACACCAATGAAGACCGGTGTTCAACGTTAATTTAACACCTCAAACAACTTTCATCACCTTTAACGTTTACCGATGCTGAACTCCTGAGCGCGTTGGGGAAAGCTTTAGTGTGCCGATTCCCTAAGTATCTTATTAAGGGCCCTTCAACGATTAAGATGATTCTTTGTTGTATTTTGAGGAAAACTTTAGAAAATTCAAACGTGAAACATAAGAAATAAGCGTAGTCATCAATTTCATACTGAAGGAAAAACCGTCAGTGTAAAGGATCAAGTGGTACCCAAAAGTAAAAAATGAACATAGACTTTTAGGGTGTGTTGAGTGCTCAACACAACCCACATGAAGGAAGCACCTAAGGATAAGGTGTTAAAGATCTAAGACCATGTGGTACTAACGAAGTTTGAAGATGTATTCCAGGAAGTACTCGGACTACCCCCGAAGAGAGATATTGACTTCTCTGTAAACTTGATTCCTGGAGCAGCTCCAGTGTCAAAAACTCCTTACAGAATGAGTACACTAGAGTTGAAAGAATTGCAATTGCAGCTTGAAGAACTTCTGAAGAAGGGGTATATACACCAAAGTGTGTCACCTTGGGGTGCCCGGTCCTGTTCATGGAGAAGAAAGATGGGACACTGAGATTGTGTATCGATTTCAAACAATTGAAAAAAGTAACTATTAAGAACAAGTATCATCTGCCAAGGATTAATGATCTCTTTGATCAGTTGAAGGATGCTAAGATATTTTCAAAAATAGATCTTGGGTCAGGATATCACCAGGTAAGAATAAAGGATGAAGACATCAACAATATTGCCTTCAGACCAAGGTACGGTCATTATGAATTCACAGTGGTGCCATTTGGGTTATCAAATGCACCCATTGTCTTCATGTTCCTAATGAATGGTGTATTCAAGGAATATCTAGAAAAGTTTGTCATAGTCTTTTTGGATGACATCCTAGTGTATTCCAAGTCAGAGGAAGATCATGAACATCATTTGAAGATGGTGTTGCAAGTGCTAAGAGAGCACCAACTGTATGCCAAATTGAGAAAGTGCTCATTTTATCAAAAGTATATCCATTACTTGGGGCATATCATTTCAAAGGATGGGATAGTCGTGGATCCTGAGATGATAGAAGCCATCAGAGAATGGTCAGTGCCTAAGAATGTAACATAAGTCATATCCTTTATGGGTCTAGCTGGTTATTATAGAAGGTTCATTACTGGATTCTCAAGGATAGATCACCCCATCACTTCCTTACAAAAGAAGGAGAATAAGTTTCAATGGACAAAAAAATGTGAGAGAAGCTTCCAGTGATTGAAGCAACTGTTAACTAGTGAGCCAATCCTAAGGATTGCAGATCTAAATGGAGATTTTGTAGTATGTACAGATGCATGAAAAGAAGGACTGGGAGGAGTCCTTAGCCAAAATGGATTTTTGATATGTTATGAGTCCAGGAAAGTGAAATAGCATGAAAATAAATATGCCATTCATGATTTGGAGCTGGCGGCCATCATTCATGCTCTGAAGAAATGGAGGCATTACCTCATGGGAAGGAGGTTTGAACCGAGGACAGCCCATTACGGTTTGAAGTATTTGTTTGGTCAACCAACCTTAAATGCTAGGCAAAGTAGGTGGTTGGAATTCATTTGTGAGTATGACTTTGATATCAAGCATATCAAAGGAAAAGAGAACAAAGTGGCTGATGCACTCAACAGGAGACTGCATGAACTACATGCTACAAGCATTAGCATGTACCAAACTGATATTAAAGGAAAACTTTTGGAAGATGCAAATACATATATGCAACACATGGAATTGGTAGAAAATCTACGACAAGGTAAGATGCTACAAAGATTGGAATATTATAAGTTGGAAGTTGATGGAACACTCCTGTACAAAAACAGAGTTTATGTACCTAATGTCCAAGAATCGAAACTTATGATTTTGAAATAAATGCATAATGCACCTTATGCTGGGAACCCTGGATATCAGAAAACTATGGCAGAACTCAAGAGCCATTACTTTTGGCCAGGTATGAAGAAATAAATTACAGAATACATCACTAGACTTATGGAGTGTCAGAAGGTTAAAGCTGAGCATAAACACCCAACATGTTTGCTACAACCTTTACGCATTCCTGAGTGGAAGTAGGAAGTGGTGACAATGGATTTCATCACAAGACTTCCCAGAACCAACAAGAAACATGATTCAATCATGGTGGTGGTGGACAAGTTTACGAAAGTTGCCCATTTTATCCCATTAAAGACTACTCACAAGGCAGCTAATGTTGCCGATATCTTTATGAGGGAAATAACACGATTGCATGGTATTCCCAAGACAATTGTGTTTGACTGAAACTCGAAATTTACCTCAAAGTTATGGAAGGGGTTATTCAAAGGGTTCATAACGAATCTGAACTTCAGCACAACCTACAATCCTGAGTCTCGTGGGCAGACATAGAAGGTGAACCAAGTGATAGAAGATATGCTAAGGATGTATGTGATGGACAAACCATATAAATGGGAAGACTACCTACACTTGGTAGAATTCACCTACAACAATGGGTTTCAAGGATCATTGAAGATGAGCCCATTTGAAGCACTTTATGGAAGAAAGTGCAACACCCCAGTAAGCTAGGATAACCCAGCTGATAGAGCAATAGTTGGGCCAGAGTTGCTCAAGGAAATGGAAGAACAAATGTTGAAAATTAAGAAAAATTTGAAGGCTGCCCAAGACAAGAAGAAAAGTTATGCTGATAAGAACAGAACCCACAGAGAGTTTAAAGTGGGTGATCATGTTTTCTTGAAAGTGAAATCCAACAAAAGTTCCCTGAAGTTGGGAAACTATTCCAAATTAGCCGCCAGATTTTGTAGGCCATTGAAATCCTAGAAAGGATTGGACCAGTTGCATATATGCTTGCATTACCTGCATCCATGATTGTACATAATGTGTTTCATGTTTCATTTCTTATGAAATATATACCTGATGCTAATCGTGTTATTGATTGGAATGTGATTTAGGTGGAGCAAGAAGGCGTCTTGAGAGTGCATCCTGTGCGCATATTGGACCAGAAGCTCCAGAATCGAGCCATATGGCTTGTAAAGGTCCAGTGGACCTGGTACGATCCCGAGGACGTGACATGGGAGCATGAATATGCTATGCGGGCAGAATACCCGCATATTTTTGAAGATTTTGGAAATTTTGTTGATGTTGTGTAAAGAGTTTCATTGAGGACAGTGCAAAAATAAGGGGAGGGGATTGTAATATCCCTAAGGACGAGCCCTAGTTGTATTTATGAATTATAAACATTTTTTGTAGGTTGGTGAGCCGAGTGTTGATAAGATAGTGGGCTTATGTGTTTACTAGGCCATAGAGACTACGTGTTGAAGGTCAGGAGCTTGATTTTGTATATGTAATTATGCAGATCATTAATAAAATATAAACATCATTGTGTGCAGACCAACCACGAAGAAAGAGTGATGGGGAACTAAGATTCCATAAGGCTAGGTAAGGTAAGGGATGGGACTGAGAGGTTAGGAAAGAAGGGAGCTAAGATAGGGGGCTTAACCCAAAAAGGAATATTATAATATATTCCTAAAGTAATGAAAGTATTAAAGTGGGGGAAAAATTAAACCTAGTTATCCTTATTTCCTAGAAAGGGGACACATGCAAAGTGGAGCGCATCCAGATCCAGGAAGAAAAGTGTTGACTTGAGCGCATGCAACTAAATATGAAGTGTCAGCTCGAGTTGGGGGTTCACTTACCATTCCCCATCCTCCATGAATTACGTTTAGCTTGGTGATCGACCTCTGCATACCCGGAGGAATATCTGAAAACACAAACCGTGAATTCGTCCCGTGTTACCTTCCTGAGAATCCCAACACATCCTATAACCGCTTGAGCCTTGCTATGTATTAGTGTTCGACTATTACCATTTTGGGTGTTCATAATCATTTTCCCTGTTGTTGTTGTTTTCACCTGTACCTTGCTGGAACTGAGTCGAAATTAGTTGAAGAATCGGGTTGTCAGGCCCGTGGTTGAAGAGGCAGGTTGCCAGGCCTGTGAGAATCTCTCTCCAGGTGAGAGAGTGTTGGCACAGGGGCAAACCCAGGGTTCAACACTACAACATCGCACCAACAAAACCCTAACTACCAACCCTTTCGACAACACCGACGAAGTAGATGAAGTCTCACCCATGCTAGAGGCATGGGTGGTTGCAGGACTTCAGTGTCTACAACCTTAGATGGGACATAGATATGTGATTGTAACACCTTAACATAGCACTTAGCAGTTACAGTTCATTAATATTCAGCCTTAGTTTACAACGCAACTAAACCCTAACAACAGATCAACACGGTATATATATATAGATCCAATAGATTCAAGTGCTAAGCATTCAAACATAGATCAGATATAGCATTTATTCACATTATTTAGCAGTAAGCTACCATATTAGATCCTTCTAAGCATACATTAGTGCACTAAGCATTCAATCACATAGAAAAGAGAACAACCATAAAGCACATAGAAACCACAACGCAGGACATATGTGGTTCATCCCCACCCTGGGGCTATGTCCACCATTTCTTCTTCTTTATTTCTTTCTGTCAATATTCTACATGCGCAGAGCCATGATATCTTACTCTGCAAAGGATAGGAGATCTGTGCACCTCGCTAGATCCTCCTTCCCTGAAGTAAAACACAAAGCCTTCCATAGTCTCTTACAATCACTTGCACTTAGCTCTGCAAGTCTCACACAGTATGCATTGAGCAATTACAATTACCACTTGCACCTAGAAATTAACACTTAGCACTTAACATCACATACTTGTCTCTCCTTCGATCACATATATAAAATTACTTCCTAAATCGCGTAGATTTCTATTTATACATTACAAAATGGGCCTAAACATGGGTAAACCCATGGGTCGACATCCCCATTCCCGTTACATAAGCCCAAAACCCAAAAATCCCTAAAAAGGATCCGAGATCCCGCGATCTCTGCTTCGACTTGTGCTCCATCTTCGATAGCCTGTTAAAGTCCCAAAATTAGGTCAAACATGAACAAGGATCCTCAAAACTTGGTCAAGGGCCAATAGGCCCCCAACACTCACCTATGACTCATCCTGAGTCACTCTGGTTTGGGTAGCTGTGCTTCAAAAGCCTCGATCTTGGCTCGAGCTTCTTTGACTTGTTGCTGCGACATGGCCTCCTGCTCAACGAACTATTGGATGAATGCTTCGTTGACAGGTCCCTCTAAACGTTGTTCGATTACAATGACTACTTGTTCCAACTCTGCACCTCAGCCTTCAATCTCCTCAAACAGTTGGCAAGCTTCGTCCTAGACTGGTTGGAGTGTTTGAGTCACTTCCATGAATTTTCTCTGAATGGTGTGTACTTGTTGTTGAGCAATAAGCTGTTCTTGGGATCGCTTCATCCTTTCAATTGCTGATAGGAGCTTCAACTACGCCTGTACTGTTGCTGCTTGCTACTTTTCCTCCTAGAGTTGTGACTCTAGTACCTTCAGCTCAATATCTTCAATGAGTCGCTCATAGTTATGTGTGATGCGAGCACTTAGATTCTTGCATTCCAGAGCGAATGCTCTGAACCTCTCGACTGCACTCTGGGAAGTGGCTTCTCTTTGATCTTGCATGTCCTGTGGGGTACTTGGAACTGTTCGTAGCTCAAGGTCTATGATTATATATTGAATCTATTGGATAGCTTCTGCAAGCTACTCTACTTGATGTTACACTAGGTCTTCCTCCTTTTGCTATAATCCTATCATAGAGAGAAGTGCTCTGCGGATTTCTTCTTTTACACCCACCTGCTCTGCGAGAAACTTCTCTTTCTCTTGCTGGATCTGTGCTTTCTCTTCTTCAAAATTAGCTTGGAGGGCAGCTTTCTCTTGCTGCGCAACTCGACATTGGTCTATGACTACTTTTTGTACTTTCTTTAGGGCCTTTGTGGCCTGTTCGGTTTCTTCCTGTGCGCGACGAAGGTGATCTTCAGTCGCATGAGCTAGTCTATGGAGTTGGGAAGGATCATCTCCCAACTTAGGTGCTTCTGATGGTGCGGGAGCAGTGGATACTGCATGGCTATATTGAAGGGCCTGCTGCACCCCTCTGAGTTCAACCTTGATTCTATCATACATCTCCTCCTGCTTGGCTTCATGTTTCTACAAGATGTTTTGTGAGGCATCTGCTACAACCGTGATCAAAGTCATCCACAGTGAGAAAAGTCTACATCTTAGTCAAGGTGGCTCTAGATTTCTTTCGGGAAGTGGGTTTCATGGGAGAAACCTTCCTTTTCTTCAAGGGATCAACCTCATCAACAGGGTCCCTAGGCGATGTTACTTCACCTTGCTTCTGCTAGTCCTCTTTTCCATTTGTCTCTTCTACTTCGTCATCACCCCCTCGTCCATGTGATACTGAAGTAGTTCCTTCTAATGCACTGCTCAAGTTTTGGACCTCTACGGTATTGTTCCTTCTACTGGTTCAAGGAAGATCCTTTGCTTCATGAGTGGTATCAGGGCTACCGATTAGTTCAGGGTCTGACATTTCTGTGGGGTCTGCAGTGATGAGGATTTCTACAAACTAGTCCTTGGTGATCTCTTCAAGGTCCTCCTCTGTGAGCTTGTAGTACGATTGAAGCTCTTCTTTGTGCTCATTTGTGCGCATGGTGATATAAATGAAGTGTCGATATGCACATAACTTCATGAGGGGTCAGAACCGATGCAGGGAATTCAACATCATGTGAGGGATAAATTTGATAGCCTCTTCAGTTGGAGATAATAGGTATGAAATACCGTGTTTGATTTCCACTGTTTTCCCATATCGCTTGAGTACCAAAGCGTGCTGAACTTTGCAGTGAGTGGCTTGAACGAATCAATTTCTGGGAAGTTTTCACCTTCTGGCATTTGCCAAGCGGTAAATGCGATGAGGATTAGGAGCCAGTAAAGTGGAACTCATAGCCCTGATCCTGAGCTCTCTAATTCTAGATGGTTTACCGAGTACTTCACCCAGTTCATCTGGAGTTCTTCTACACATTTTCTGGCTAGGTCAACAACGAATCCTATGACTTGTGTAGGTCGGTTCTACCTCACTAGATTCCCTGCGATCAACTGGAAAGCCAGGCGCACTACGCCATTCTGGATGGAAGATACCTTGTAGCCTCGCATTCCCTTTTCTACATCACCATAAGTGTCATTAATTCTTTGTAAAAGGGAGCAGTCGGAAACCTTCCCCGGGTAGAAGTCTTGCGGGTCAGGTCCTTTCATGCTCAATCCGATGATCCTATGGACCAACATCGGATTGACTGTAAGGCATCTATCTATCCATAGATAGCCTCCATGGTAGCACAATAAAAAAATCTTAACACAGGCGTTAACCTCCTGGTGCCGTCCAAAGTGTGGGATCTTCATCACATTCAAGAGGGTGGACTGCGCAAGGTTCATAGTCCATGGATGGGGGATTATTTTTGAGTTCTTCCCCTTCATCCTGGTCAGATACTTGTAAGGATCAAGCATGCTGTAATTCTTGCGGTCACCTAGGTTGAAGTCGTTGAACTTCAACGTCACGATCTTATCTTGCTGCATTTGGACTGCACATATACCCTTCGAGAGGTATGTAGTAACCATGGTGTAATAAAAGTCCCTTGAGACACTGTCATGACTCACCGTGCCGACCAGAGGTTGGATGTAGTCAGGTAAGATGGTCAGGATTAACTTTGCATTTGCTAGATCATCTATATGCTTGGTTCTCTTCTCTACTACCGGTCGGGATGGTTTGGATCCACGAGAAGTTGACGGAGAGGCTTTCACTCCTCGCTCGATGAATCTTGAATTCCTATGGACATCACTCTCTCGGCCATAATATCAATTAAAACCTCCTCTACTGACTTTTGCACAACGCTGAGCTCGTCCAACATGCACGCTCTCGATCGAAAAACTCAGGTGGATGGATGAGTGATCAAAGCAATAGAATCAATGTCTATCTTACTAATCACAACGTGGTAGCAATGGGTTCTCTTGTTAGTTCTGATACAATTCAAAAAAGTGTTCTCAGTGCAATAGTCGACGAACTGAGTAGACACAATGTAATAGGTCCTTCCAATGGATAAGAAGCTTTCCATCAATGCAGTTTTGTCCATTGCGGCACGGTCCCAACAGTCCGATGGTGATATTTATGGTCATAACTATTTTTCTAACCGTTCTAGAATGCTGGTCCAATGTTTATAATGCTTCCAATGATCATATCTCTCCGCCATGGCGAGGTGCCACGTTGTTCAGATATCCCGACGAAGTTCCAATTTTGCAAATTTTCCTTCTGCGAAGTTCCCTCTAGGCCCATATGTAACTTTTTGACTTTTTCTCTCTTCTTACTGAGTTTTCTAGCCTTCTTCCTGGTGATATTCATCTTGGTATTCCTTTTTCGATTATGATTCTTGTCTTCTTTTGGCATAGCAGCTTCACGGTGTTGAGATTATTTCATAGGATTAGAGAGTAATACTACTTTTCTATTTTGGGTAGGTGCTCTACTCGTCTGTGAATATTCTTTTTTTCTTTCAACTTCGTGATCCAAGTTTCTGGTTCTCAATAGCTTGGATCTATCCTCCGATTCTGCAATCAAGTGTGCTATCCTCCTAGTCATGAAATCTTTTAATTCCTGCTTTTTCTGTTCTAGGGCCTCCTCTTCTTTTCTTCTGGTCTGATCTTTCTCGATCTAGGTTTTTCCTAATAACATAGTAAATGGAGCATTGTTCTCAATGAATATAACAACCTCAAAATCTTCCTTTGTCGAAGCTCCATGAGCACTCATAAATACCCGGGTGAGTCTTCCACATAGGGTTATCAACTTTCCCCTGAATAATCCTATTCCTCCCAATGAAGGAATTGTATCAGTATTTCCTAAAGCTTCCCAAGTTATTTTTGTCATGATATTTACCTGTGTTTCCTCATCCAAAACACAGTCTATGTCGAAGTCTCCTATTCTTGCTTCTATGAATTCTTTTTCTTTGAATATCTCTGATAAGTTGATATCTCTATGATCATTTAGGGTTTCTTTCATTTGCAGTAGTACAATCTCTAATTATGTCTAGGGATCTTCCATGGTCTCATTTTTGTGACCTTACTCAAGGTTTTTTTGTTTCGTATTCATTCTATCAAGCTTAGCAATCATTCTAGGTCAATCTAAAACTTCATGGTCCATAGTTTTACAACAAAGACAACTAGGTCTTCTTCCAGGGCATTGCTTATCAAGATGTCCCGGTCTTCTGCAACTGTAACAAAGGGTTAATCCTCTTTTTTTCTTAAATGATCCCCAACCTTTCCTGTACTGTGCACTAACCTGCAAAAAATTCTTTCTAGGATCCTCCATCCATTTGTTAGTCCATACATTCTTTCTCTGCATAGGAATAACATATCTTTCATTGTTTCTATTAGATCTAATCATATCAAACCTTCTCTCTTCTAGTTGTGTCCTATTTTTTAGACTAGGATAACATTTATCAAACATACCTAGATCCATACTCTTGAAACAAAAATTTCCACTAATCTTACTTTCAGTAGAGCACAAAGCTTCTATATCTAAAACTTTTCACTATTCCTACCTTTATTAGAGCACAAAGCTTCGAGATATTACCTCTTTTCCTCAGATCTGACTTCTCTTCTTAGCACAGAGCTTTAAAGGTCAAGTAGAATAATGCGCACTAAGGCAACAGATCTACGCACAAATATTTCTTTCTTTCCTTCAGTTCCCAGAAATCACAGTTTCAGGTCCTAGCAACAGAACCATTTGTTGGAACAGGGGTATACCCAGTGTTCAACCTACAACAATGCACCAAAAAAACCCTAACTACCAGCCCTTTCAGCAACACCTGCGAAGAAGATGAAGTCTCACCCAAGGTAGAGGTAGGGGTGGTTGCAGGACTCCAGTGTCTGCAACCTTAGCTGGGACACAAATCTATGATTGTAACACCTTAACATAACACTTAGCAGTTACAATTCGTTAATATTCAACCTTAGTTTACAACGCAGTTAAACCCTAACAACAAATCAACGTAGTATTTATACAGATCCAATAGATTCAAGTGCTAAGCATTCAAACATAGATCAGATCTAGAATTTATTCACATTATTCAACACTAAGCTACCATATTATATCCTTATAAGCATACATCAGTGCACTAAGAATTCAATCACATATACAAGAGAACAACCCTAAATCACATAGCAACCACAACGCAGGATATATGTGGTTCACCCCCACCCTGGGGCTATGTCCACCAACTCTTCTTCTTTATTTATTTATGTCAATCTTCTACATGCACAGACCCATGATATCTTACTCTGCAGAGGACATGAGATCTGCGCACCTTTCTAGATCTTCCTTCCCTGAAGTACAACACAAAGCCTTCCACAGTTTCTTACAATCACTTGCACTTAGCTCTGCAAGTCTCAAACAATATGCACAAAGCAATTACAATTACCACTTGAACCTAACAATTAACACTTAACACTTAGAATCGCATACTTGTCCCTCCTTCGATCACATAGATTGAACTAATTCCTACATCACCTAGCTTTCTATTTATACATTACAAAATGGGCCTAAACATGTGTAAGCCCATGGGATGACAACCCCATTCCTGTTACATAATCCCAAAACCCAAAAATCCCTAAAAAGAGGCCAAGATATCGTGAGCTTTGCTTTGACTTACGCTCTGTTTTTGACAGCCTGTCGAAGTCCCAAAAGTAGGTCAAAAATGACCAAGGATCCTCAAAACTTGGTCAAGGGCCAACGCAGAGTTTGTTGGGAAGTGGTTTTCTCCTAGAGAGAGTCCAACACAACTACAGAGCTTTGAGAATTCTTTATCTGAACTAACGCTGAGACCCTAAGAAGGGAAGTGGAGCAGCTGATGGACTATGGAACAGTGAAGGTGCATATTATCGAGGTGGAACAAACATGTGGGGAATGCGAGTCTGTGAGTAGTGGGCCTAAGAAGGCTCCTGGAGAGAATCCTTCTAGTTGCACTGTGAAGTTTTTTGTAACCTCAGCCTAGTGTAGGATTCCCTTGCCCTGTGTGGAGCTTAGTCCTAGCTTGGGGGTGACCCACTGCTGAGCATGATGAGCAACGTGGTCTTTGTCTAGGAGGTTCGTGGAAGGCCTGCACGTTGTTGTTGGATTTCTCCAGCTAAAAGATAAGTATAATTTATGTGCCTAATTATGTATGTTATGCATGCTTGTGCTACTGGTAAAGGTATCATGTCTTCCGTTGCATGTGGATTTACTGTTAATCCTGTTTGAATTTGAATGGTAATAATAACTGTATGTTATGTGTTTTATTTCTATTAAAATGAATGTTATATATATATGTGAATGTTCCACGTAGTAGCGTTACTCAGCCTGTGTTGATGGCATGGGACATTACAAATTGGTATCAGAGCATATTTGTTGAAGACAAGGTGTTTTGGTAGAATTGCCCGATAGTGGTGTTGATTGTCGGGGACGTTACACAAGGTACTCTACTTCCTCCTTTCCAAATGTACATTTTGAAATTTTGGCATAGAATTGATTTTCTTCCAAAAGAGATAACACTTGTCCCAAATGATTCATATGCTTCTCCCATGTTTTATTGTGCACTAACATATCATCGAAGAAAACTAAGACATGTTTCCGCAAGTATGGGTGAAATAATTCATTCATTGTCGCTTGGAAGGTGGCAAAGACATTAGTTAGCCCAAAATGCATCACCTTGAATTCGTAGTGTCCTTCGTGTGTCTAGAAGGAAATATTGGCTACATCTTCTAGTATGACTCTAATATGATAGTACCCAGATCTTAAATCAAGTTTTGAAAAATATCTTGCTCCATGAAGTTCATCCAAAATTTCATCAATAAATGCAATGGGAAATTTGTTTTTAATTGTTATTTTGTTTAGCCCTCAATAATCTATGCATAATCTAAAAGATCCATCTTTCTTTCGAACTAGCACTATTGGAGCTGCATATGGACTTCTACTTTTGGTGATGACTCCACATTTTAATAGTTCTTGGACTAATATTTCTATCTTTGTTTTGTGGTGATGGGGTTATCTGTATGGTCTAACCTTGACTGGGCTTGATCCTGGTTTAACTTCAATTATAAGTTCAATTCTTCTTTGAGGCGGTAATTCCATGGGAAAGTCTTGAAATACCTTCTTGTGTTTTTGAATTAGATCTTGGACGTCTGATATTCTAGAGTCATCCTGTTCTGATTCTTGTATTTCTATGTTGTGGCATTGGATGAAGTATGCGATTGGTCCTTTTCAGATCATTTTTTCCATTTGTTGTGATGACACAACCTATGTTTGTGGAGGTTGACAACCATATAATTTATAACTTTGACCTTTCCACTTGAATTGGATTAAATGTTCTTGGTGATTGACTGAGTATGCCCCCAAGGTTTATAACCATTGGACTCCTAAAACCGAATCTACTCCTTCCAGAGGGACAATGTAGAGTTCTGATTCCAAATTGAAATCATGTATTTGGAGTTTCACCTTGTTAGCGCCACCATTTTCCCCTCCAATTAGAGTCGGTTTTAGTCGATTTATGGTCCATGTGTCAAAGCATGTGAGGTTAGGTACGCAAAAACAAAGGGGTCGAATTCAGAAAGTGGTCGGTTGGCCCTTTGGAGTCGGGAAGGGATGTCAGATTCCAAACATGTGTAAGTAAGTACGAGTCTGTTCCCAAAGAGTTGGGTCCTATTAAAAAAGGGAGTTTCTACATGCCCCAGGTCTTGGCAAGTTGTTAATAGAAGTCACATCGAAAAGTGAAGTAACCATTATCGACTCATTATGAAGGCTGAAAGAATGAAAAATCGTGGCGTTCGTATCATGTATGCTCCACATCCCTTATCAACTGTACTTTACACGCGTGGATGTGCCATGGAAAATCTGCAGTTTGTTCCAAGACATCCATTTGCCATGAATTCAGTGTTCCTTGGCACGTTTCCTCCTCCCACCTGCTCTATTATAAATTCCATATGATCTACACACATTCTATTCGCAAATCAAGTTTATGCATTGTTTTTAATTTCTTCCCACAAGCCCAGGTGGTTCAAATTCTCTGCCTTGGGGCCTTTTCCAAATCCACCACGTGCAAGACAAATACGGTTGCACCATGGAAGCCTCCCAAAATGTAAGAAAGGGCATGCAAAGTGGCAGGAGTTCCAGGCCGAAGCCCCAAAGCAACTGGGATTCTTTCTCACTCATAGCAGGAACCCCTAAGGATCCAAAGGGAGTCTCACCTTTTCCCACAGAAGTGAGGATATCATACCGCTCGAAGCCTAGAGTGGAAGAAGTTACACAGGAAGGAAATATGTTAGAAGCCCTATCCCCCAAACAACAGATACCCCAGAGAAGGGGAAGGCCAAGGAAGAACAAGGAAGCCGAGGAAACCCAAGTCCCAAACAATCCGTGCGCAAAATAAGTTGTCGAAGAATTACTTATGCATGTTATTCGACTGGAGCCTGCTAAAGGTAAAAGTCGAGGAAGTGGGAGTAGAACAAGGAGGACATATGCCATAGACACTAATGTTTGAGAGCCATCTCAACAACTAAAGCAGGCACAACTCGCCGTCATCGAACTTTACCAGGAAAACAGGGAACTGAGACAACAGTTAGCAACAAAGACCCTTGAAATGTGAGCATCACAAGGCCATGAAGGAAACATGATGTGGCTCAAAATACAACTCAGTGAGGCACATGATACAATCATACAACTACATGAAACATAGAGTCTGTCAGAAGAAAGGAATGCAAATCATTTCAGATAATGTGAAGCGGCCGAAGAGAAAGTCTGTGTAGCTCTTGCCAGTGCGTAGAAGAAGCATGATTAACAAAGTTCATTCTCATATCATCAAGAAGAGCACAGTTCTTGAAAATTTTGAAGGGGGCATTGCCCTTAAACCATTTTATCATTTTGGTAACGGTCATGACAGTCAACAACTACTCACCATGCACACACCCCAATGAATCAGTGCGCGAAATAAATCAAGGTCGTTACAGTAGATGGAAAAATCCTTTTAGAATACTTGATCATTCAGATATCTCACCAAAGGAAGACTTTGACACATCACTCTCCCCATGACAAGGCCTCACCGATAATCAGATTCTCATGGAAAAATACAAGTAGTCATGATGCGACCAGATGCAACTGTTTGCTATTTTTGGATAGGCATCATGCGAAGAGTTATTAAGTGTAGAGCAATTAGTTTCCTAAATTTTAGGAATAGTAGATAGTGAGCAGGGCATCCCAAGCAACACCCTTGCCTATATATTTTATCTTTTCAATGTAAGCTAGGTTGGTTGGCAAAATTAGTATAGACAATGTCTATTGAATGTAGTTTGAGTTCGATCGAAATTTAGTGCAAAAGTCCTGAAGCTTTGATGAAAAGATTCTAATTGTAGAAGTTGGATGTATTGTTTCCTTTTTTTGCATATGTACTTCCTGTGTTCTTTATTCATTTCTATTTTTGTCTAAATAGGAACGTATTTTTGAAACCGAGATTCACTGCGTAGTGCCCTGGGATTCACGCCATTTAGACAAACCGTTTTATTCTAAGTTAACTCCAAATTCATCCTCATAGGTGATCTGAGTTTCTTTTTGTGTTTTCCCCCACCGCCTCACACAATGATTTTTCACTGAAGACTATTGCTCGCTTAGCCTTTATCCTCTCAAGTTCAGTCATCGAGTCATTTTTTTCTATCATTTTCTCGAACCGATTCCATAGCCCAAGGTCTTACTCTTTTTCACCAATATAACCAGAACTTATTATTTCAAAGGTGTTAAATCTAGCCAACAACTTTAAATCCATATCCCACACTGATATAGTGTCTCCCGAGAGAGCCCTCTCTAGGTCCGAAAGTCTAGTTTTGGGTCTCAAAGTTGGTTGAAAAAGTTACATCTATCATCTGTTTATCAGTCGAACAGATTTACAGAGTGCTAACAATCTGGCGTTGTTGTCGGGGATGGAATTGAATAAATTTTCCCTGGGATAATGACTAAAGTTATAGTTTTGACCCCTAAGGGTAACAGAGGGACACACATCTATATTGGCTAAAGCCTTTAACCTGACGACTCCAGTCAAAAACACCAGTAGCACCAAGTAACGCAGTTCGGTAACACTAGCTCTGAGGACGATCTATACCAGAGAAAATCCTGACGCAAACCCTATAGAGGTTGTGTATGACCCCGAGAAAATTCTACGCAGGACTAGAGAGCAAGCACTAGACCCGCTCTATTACTTGGATAAAATCTTTTCCTTACCCAAAGTGACACACAAAGCATTGACAACCTTGAGTTTGACGCATTATTTGAGCAAACCCTGTTCAATTCTAAGTTGGAAACCAGCTTGGATGAGATAGTTTTTGACCAGAAGAGATTCCAAGCCCTGATATCTAATAATATCCCTCAAATCCCCAACCCTCCTAAATCCATGGATGCCAAATTCTCCCCCCTCGTTCTTCCAACCCAACTGCATGATTTTCCCCAAAATTATAGCTAGAGGATTAAGCTCTACGATGTCGAAGGGAACCTTTTATCCCAGAGGCATCTAGATTGGTTCAACGATTTCGTCGACCTAAAGGAGGTGGACTATGAAGACGCGAAAATGAGGTTGTTTGTGTAGAGATTTTTGGGGGAAGTGAGGAAATGGTTCAAAGCCCTCCCGACTACAAGCATCTAAAACTTCACCGCGTTCGAGACATATTTCATTACTATATGGGTAGACAAGAAGAATCCCTTGCAGCTATTAATGCAGTACAATAATATGAAGAATGCATCGGAGGAGACAGTGCAATAATTCTCATCCCGTTTCATGAAGGTTTATAACTTGATTCTTGCAGAAGTCCAGCCACCCCCCGGGGCTACATAGTTGTGATACACTGACTCCTTCAACAACAATTTTTCCTTGCTTTTGAGAGAAATAATATCAACAAATATAGACGCAATAATGAGCAATGCGATTGAAGTCGAGGTAAATATGATGGCGTCGAGGAAGATCAAACATAGATTAAACAAAGGCGATAAGAAAACCCAAGGAGACTCATAGCCATGGACCTCTTGGTCCTCGGACGCAAGTTTAACTTGATGATGAAGATGATGGAGAAACTGATGGAGAAAATGTCCATGGGAAACAGACCTGTCTCCCGAGAACAACACGACCCCCAGCCTAGAAATCAGAACCTCAGAAGGGGTCAAGTTCCTCAAATCAGACAAAGGGAACAAAAGGAGCAGAGAGACGAGGGTGACTAGTAGAGAAGGCCTCCGTTCCAAAAAAATTACACGGATGAGGACTTCAATCATATGTTTGAATACCAAATGAATTATTGTGATGACAAGAACCCACACATGTTTTTAACAAAGGGAGAACATGATCAGTACATGAGAGAAAAAAATGATTTTGTGTTGGAAACAGATGATACATTGTTTTGTGAAGCATATGATGCACTATCTTGGGAGACAAAAGAGTTCAAAAAAGGTTATCATAACGCCATCATGAATTTTTAGAAGAGATATAACCTAAGGAACAAGGAGGCATCTACCGAGCCTCAATAGAAAAATCCCATAAGGGAACCTCCGGTGGAAACCCCTTCCACAAGCCGATTGAAGCCAGACAACTCGACTAAGGATGCAACTGAAAAGGAAAAGTCAAAGGAGGAAGCCCCAAGGAAAGTGTTGGAAATAGGCCAGGAGGCGTGTGGAAAAGAGGTAGAGAAAGTCTATCCCCCTTTTAACTTTGAGCATGAAATGGATAAAATCAAAATCTCTGTCTCATTCAACGAACTTATCAGAAAGGGTGAGTATCAGGAGCAGATTATTAAAATGCTAAAAATGGGAGGACCCCCAATACTTTGAACATCCAAGACGTTCACCCCGCTATTCTGTTTGGTCCACACGTTGAAGATACAAGTAATACTGAGGAAGTTCCCCCATTCTATGTCAGCCTAAAAATCCATGACATGAACCTACATAACCCTGTGCTAGATTCAAGCGCGTCGCACAACATCATGCCGAAGGTGATCATGGACAAGTTGGGTTTGGACATCACCAGGCCCTATAAGGACCTTTTTTATTTTGACTCGAGGAAAGTCAAGTGCTTGGGTCTCATCAAAGACTTGGTCGTATCACTGGCCCAAATTCCTTTGAAAAACATGGTTATGGACGTGGTCACAGTAGACATATCCCCTAAGTTTGGCATGTTGTTGTCCAGGTCGTGGGCTACGAAGTTAAAGGGGACTCTACAAATGGACATGTCATACACCACCATTCCTATCTTTGGCCAGGATAGACGATTGTACAGAGAAGTGCTGCTGAAATACATGGTAAGCATTAAGACACCGCCAAAAATCCATCCTATATACTCCATCGACACTGAGGTTGGTTTCTCTATATTTTACAATGACCTAAGCTTTGAAGATGAAGAGTTGACAACCATCATTCCAACCGATGAAGATTCCATTCGACAAGCAACAGAGTGCACTGACCCAAAGAACTTCATGGAAAACGAGACATGGAACATGAGTTTTGATGGCGCTTTTAGTAAGGAAGGAGTAGGTGTCGGTGTATGGATAAGCCCACCCGAGGTGGGCACAAAGATGTTCTCATACAAGCTCGCGTTCGAATGTACACACAACATGGTTGAGTATGAGGCATTGATCTTGGGCTTGAAGTTTTTGAAAGAACTGGGTGCAAAGAGGATAGAAGTGCACGAAGACTCCAAGATAATAATAAACCAGGTGAAAGGAATATATCAGTCCAAACACCCCAGGCTGAGAACGTACAAAAACTTGGCACTGGACCTCCTCAAAGAATTTATAGAGTATGATCCATCTGTTATCCCAAGGGAGAAAAATCAGATCACCAATGCATTGGCCACCTCAGCCTCGGTTTTTAAAATCCCCATCTTCCCAAATATAAAATATGAGATCAAAGTCAAACACAAGCCGACAATGCCTGATAATATCAAACATTGGCAGGTGTTTGAGGAAGACAAACAGGTGGAGAGATTTCTTTAAATGAGTGATGGGTTCACTAACATAAACATTGATGACGAGTGCTGCTGCGACAAAGACAAGAGAGTGGATGCATGTAGTAATGAAGACCCTTTCCATAACCAAATAGCTGGAAGGGATATAGTACAATTGAAGAACAACATCATCCCAAAGGGGCTAGTTCCGTTGGAAAAGTTGTTTGATGAAAATGACATGGCCAAAAATCCCAAGATCATTGCAAATGATGAGGATGTCAAAGAATGCAACATCGGGACTGAGGAGAACCCAAAAGTAATCAAATTATCGAAAACACTTAGTTCAGAGGTCAAACAAGACTACATCAAGATCATGAAGGATTTCCCAGATGTTTTTGCTTGGAGTTATGATGACTTGAAGGTGTATGGCACTAAAGTGATTCAAAATGTCATCCCTCTCAAAGAAGACCAGAGGCTGTTTAAACATAATCTGCGATGGATAAATCCCCTATTTCCGCCGCTAATCAAAAACGAGGTAAAGAAACTCTTCGAAGATAAAATTAGCGTTTCTTTAAGGTTTTCCAAGTGGGTGGCCAACTTGGTACCTGTTAGAAAAAAGATTGGAGAAATAAGACTATGTTTGGATTTTCATAACTTAAACAAGGTGTCCCTCAAGGACCACTACCCTCTCCCTAAAATGGACTATATTATGAAAGATGTCCATGCTAGACGGTTTTTTGGGTTACAATCAGATCTTGGTACACCCATATGACAGGGAAAAGACTGCTTTTACGACACCATGGGGGACGTTCATGCATCCTAAGATGCCTTTCGGCCTGATGAACACCGGAGCTACCTTCCAGAGGGCAATGGACATCGCGTTTACTAATGAAAGGGACAAGTTTATTGTGATCTATTTGGATGACATCATAGCATACTCTGACTCCGATGAGCAACACCTCGGGCATCTTAAAAGGGTTTTCCAGAAGTGTAGGAATTTTGGCATATCGCTTATTGGCACAAGGGGAGAACCAGGGTTCAACTCTAATAGCGCACCAACAAGCCCTAACTACTGGCCCTGTCGACAAGACCTACGGATCAGATGTAGTCTCACATGAAGTAGCAATAGGGGGTTGTAGGACACATGTGCCTACAACCAGGGGAAATGAAATGTGGATCCAAGGAAACAACACACAACAATCTAGATATTCTTTACCACCCTTAACCTACTTTGCAAGTTTTATCTCAAATCTATCACAAAAATGCATTAAAAATATAACAGATGTAAAATAACACAACATCAATCACACATAACAACAAGATATACGTGGTTTACCCTCTCCCTAGGTCTACGTCCACATAACTGTGATTCTTGATATATTAAATGGAAACATACAGTTATATCTGTGCTCTTAGCTTGCAGATCTCTCTCTCTCTCTCTCTCCCCTCTCTGTGCACCCAACTTCAAGGTTGATCTTCGTACCCAACTGAAGATCTTACAATACATACTCTATACAATAGCCTGCTTCTTTCTCTCTCACAACAATTATATTCGACAACCATTAACCACAATAGTATGAATCAACTATTGAGCCACAACAAAAAAAAAACCTCTTCTCTCATATAGATATTTATTTATACATTAGAATCACTCTCGGACAACCTTATACCAAAGTCTAAGTGTCAAAACCCTAATTTCAAAAAACCTAGGTGTCTAATACCCTAGGTGTCTAAAACCCTAGGTCCACTTGATCTACGTTTTCAGGGCTTCACCAACCTATCTTTCCTTATTTCCCACGAGGTTCTCCAAGTATCCGTTGGTGGATTTTTCCATTTGTTGAGTTGTCCACGATCCATCTTTCCTTGCTGATCTGTCTTCCCTTATCTTCTCATTCAACGACTCACTTTCCCTTACTTCACTCCTTATTTTCCTCTTCTTTGAACACTTCGACCCATTATCAGTCAATGTGCTTTCCGCGCAGTTTGTACTTCACCTTTCTTCCTTACTCTTTGCTTTCTTCCATAAATAAGGGTCAACAGGCCCCCAACACTCACATGTGACTCATCCTGAGTCATTGCAAGACTGAACCTTCTATTTCACTTTGACTTCAGACTACGCGAAGCAGCCTATGCTTTCTTCTCTGTCCCTCCCTTCCTTGTGCATACTGTATTTTCTATGTCTCGTACCCAATTTCAAATGCATGTGGTACCTAGACCCTTTTTCTTATGATTTTACTGAGAGCTACGAGGCAACTGGTTGTCATAGTACAATTTCAACTAGCTCTCATTTATTAAACCTTCTTTCCATTCTCCATTCAGGGTCTTCAACCATGTAACTCCTTCTTCTGTAACATAAGAGACCTCATAAGGCCCAAGCCAATGTGTCCTAAACTTCCCTGGGTGCTTCATGAACTTGTTGTCATATATCAATACCAAATCTACTGATGAAATCCTATAATAAACCTACCTTCCTCCAATTCTACCAACTGCGCAAGCCTGTCTTGCACAACGCCTATGTCGTCCATACCTGTAAATGATGCAATTATTAAGCTAGGAACCAAGTATTCCATAGGTACCATTGTTTCTAGGCCATAAACTAACTTAAAGGGAGTCTGCATTGTTAGCTTCTTGCAAGTGGTTCGATATGCCCATAGTACTGTTGACACTCTCAAATCCCAATCACATCTGTTCACACTACAAATCTTTGTCAGCGCTGTATCCAATATATTATTGAAAGCTTCAACTGTACCATTCGCTTGTGGGTGGTATGGCATGCTCTTCTGATGAT
Source organism: Picea sitchensis (assembly GCA_010110895.2). Lineage (NCBI taxonomy): Eukaryota > Viridiplantae > Streptophyta > Pinopsida > Pinales > Pinaceae > Picea > Picea sitchensis. The sequence continues at coordinate 98,728 of SNQJ01S0022779.1, forward strand.
GAAATTCAAATTCTTTAGTCAAGGCTTCAATAGTTTTATTAATAAAATGATTACCTTGATCGCTCATAAGGATCTTTGGGCATCCAAACCTTGTTATGATATCCTCAAATATGAACTGTGTAGTTGTAGTTGCACTACAATCCCTAAATTCTCTTGCTTCTACCCATCTGGTCAAATACTCTGTCGTAGTGATAATGTATCTCGCTCCTGTACGCTTTCTTGGTGGGTTAATAGGTCCCACAAAATCAATGGCCCATTTCTCAAATGCCTGTAAAGTTAGCTGAGGTGATAAAGGCATCTCATCTCTTCTAGACGGTGGTTTCCCAACTCATTGGCATACATCGCAAGCTCTGTAGTAATCCTTAGCATCTTTTTGTAAAGTGGGCTACTAGAGGCCAGCTCTAAGAACCTTATGCATTTTTTCTTTCCCTGCATAGTGTCCTCATGTGATGCCTTCATGTGATTCTTCCAGAATCAGTGGTATTTTTTCCTCCATAACACATCTCCTCAAGATCTCATTGGGTCCCATATTATATAGATGTCCAACTATAAGTGAAAAATATACATCACGTGCTACCAGTTGTTTCTTATGAATGACTGTGTATTCACGAGGTGCCATTCCTGTGGACAAGAACTGAACTATCTCGGGGAAGTGATCATCGACTTTACTAATGGCTAGAAACTGTGCATCTGGAAGTGTATCTTCTAGCCTAGTAGGTTCCTCTCCATTCTCTAACCAGGACAAGTGATCAGGTCCCTTGTTCATTCTTCCCGGCTTGACCACAATCTCAAAATCATATTCCTGGAAGAGAGGTAGCCATCTTCATACTCTTCCCCCCAACACTGGCTTGTTGACTAAGTATTTCAATGCAGAGTGATCAGTAAACATCTTAAAGTGCCCTCCCAACAAGTAGTGTCAAAATTTCTGCAGCGCATACACCATAGCTAAACCTTCTCTTTTAGTGGTGGTGTGATTTATCTCAACTGTAGAGAGCTTCCTGCTAGAAAATACTAGCGGGTGATCAATATATCCTGCTCCTGGTTGTGCTAACACTACTCCTAATGAAATAGATGAAGCATCGACATGGACGTGGAATTCCTTACTCCAATCCGGGAAAACCAGAACAGGCGTAGTGACCATTTTCTGCTTTAGTTTGTCGAAGCTCTGTTGACATTCTTCTGACCATTGAAACTTACACTCTTTCTTTAAAATATTTTCCATCGGTGCTATTATTTGTGCATAGCCCTTAATGAAATTTATGTAGTATCCAGTATGTCCTAGTGCAGTGCGCAACTTTCTAACCAATGTAAGGGGAGGTAGATCAACAATGATAGCAATCTTGGAAGGATCTACCAACAATCATTTCTTACACACAATATGCCCTAGAAGCACTCCAAAAGGCGAGAGGAAGATGCACTTCTTCAGGTTCAGGGCAATCTGGTATTGTCTGCACTTATCCAACAATAGTCTCAAACATTCAATATGATTTTTCAATAAGCTAAAGACAGTCCAATCATCAAAATATGCTTCCAAAAATTTATGTAAAAACTCCTTGAATGCTTTGACCATGACCTTGGAAAATATGCTTGGTGCATTCTTCAAGCCAAAGGGAATCACTGTGTACTGAAAAGAACCCCATTCTATCACAAATGTGGTCTTATGGTGATCTTCCTTAGCAATCCTGATCTGGTGATAACCTAAAAATCCATATGTGAAGGAGTAAACTTCCTGTCCTCCTACATTATCTAACACTTCGTTAGTAAACGATGTAGGGAATGGATCATGTAGACATGCATCATTCAGTTTCCTCAAGTCTACACAGATTCTGATCTCTCCTGAATTCTTATCCTGGACCACCATAGGCTAATCCACTCTGATTCTTCGATAGGTTCTATGATTCCTGCTTCTATCATTCTGTCTAGTTCGATCCTAAATTTCTGCTTATACTTGGGATTTAGTTTGTAGGGTCTTTTCTTGACTAGCCTTGCATCTGGTTTCAAGGGGATCTTCATTTCTCCCATGGGCCCTTTAATGCCCTTCATGTCGGTGAACTTGGTTGAAAACAAGTCCTGATATTCATGTAGTAATTATGTGATCTTATCAATAGTGGAATCATCCCAATAATCTCTAACGTTGGCCAACTTATGTGCTTTCTCTATTCTAATATTAACTTTATTGATTTTGATTGGCTGTCCAATGAAAGGTAGTTCAACCCCTAGCCCTTCTATGTCTCTCTGTCCCTCAGTTTCTGTGATGTTCACATTCCTAGGATCATCATCTTCATCAACATTGATATTGTAGAAACCTTGTAATTTCTAAAGAGGTGTAGTCCATTCATCTTCCTCTTGCTCAAAAGGGATGTTAGGTGCCTCCTCAAAGACTTTTTGTCTTACAACTTGTAAATCCTGATCTACGGTGGGGTGCTGAATTTCAAATAAAAATGTAGCTATAAAGTTATGGGTCATACCGTACCAATCTAAAGTGGTGAGGCACAGTTCTGCTTGAAGATACCAATTGATAGGAGTTGTGTCCAAAGTGTTAATGAATTTATGCACCCACTGTTCCTGAGGAATGTTGCTCCATGTCTCCTCATAGCTTCGCACATGGTCCCTTCGGACAACTTTGACCTGTGTATCTAACTTTGCATCCTTCAACTTGGTCTGAAAAGCGCATTGTCATCAAAGTGAGACATTGTACCCACTCTGTGATGTTCTTCTTGTGTGTCCCCCACCATTTTGCTGGTGTTACTTTCAAGGCTTCATCCAGTGCGAACAACCCTGGTTGTACTAGTAAATTTCTTCAAATTCAAAAAAGAATGTTTCTAAATGATTTAAACCATCGAATGTGGGTAGGTTACTTACTTCTGTGCCGATCCATTGAACTTCCCTGGTCAATCTAGCACATCATTGTGTGGAGACTTCATACATCCTATTCTACCAGTTCTCAAGTTCTTCTTCTGAGTCTAATGATCATGCACTCTCACTCCGCCAGCTTAAGTTTCCATTTTTCGTAGGATTAATGTAATCCCGTTGTCTTGCTGTTAATTTATATATATTCTCTAGTTCATAAGCACAGTCTTCTTCTCTGATGGGTTTTGTGTATCTGCGACCTTCATCAGGATCAAGAGGCGCAATGACCCCACGACCATCACCTTCAAACCTCATTCTTCTTTCCTTTAATTTAACCAAAATAGAATTGTTGAAAGCCCAATCAATTCCTAACAACACAGGATAAGGACAACTATCATCAACTATCTCAATTAGTTCGAAGTCCGCAAACATCATGACCCCATCGATGTCCACAGGGACATACTCCAACCTCTTGTTGATGGGTCCTAGATCCCTTTAGTTCAACAACAGGAACCAAACCTTCCACTGAGGCTCAATTAGACCTTGCAACGTTTAATGGTTGAATGGTTCTCCAGATCTTGCGATCCGACCAATTTAATAGATGCACTTTACATTTTCTTGTGAAGGTGTCTCCTTTAGTTTAGACATTGTCTTTTTGTATTTTCTCTTAGGTGGGACCGGTATAAGATTGTAAGCCAGTATAAACCAACTTGGCAACAAATAGGAAAATGTTCTAAATACTGGAGAAGAGGTTGAGCTTAGGATAACTCGCTACTCAAGCATGCTGTTTCAGGATAAATTCGTGAGTGCGGACACAAACCAATCTCCCTAGATCCACCTGGATCTAGAACAAAACAAGACAGAATACTACTCTTTCCCTAGATCTAGATTATTAAATGAACTAAGAGAAATGGATAATGGACATACCTTATGAATGCTCTCCTTAAATATCTGTTGTTCCTTGCTCTGCTTTGATGCTCTTGTGCCATCCAATCACAACAGTACAAACCAATCGAAGTACAAGCAAATTAATATATTCAATACCTAGTCTATACATGTGATCAAGGAATCATGTAATAAGATGACATCATCATT
>SNQJ01S0022779.1:109560-120167 GCA_010110895.2 Picea sitchensis
TAATGAAAATATTGTTTTACTGCTTGGTCGTTTACTGGGAGGGTGTCAGGTTCCCCCCTCAGATTCTGTAACTGATAAGTGTCTGCCCAAATCTTCTCGACCACCTGAAAAGGTCCGAGCCATGGATTCTGAAACTTAGAATGTTTTCCTTTAGGCTCGTATTCTCTGTCCCATTTCAAAACTAAGTCTCATACTTCAAAATTATTCTCTTTAGCCTTATCCTTACCAAACCATCTTTTCACTATCTATTGGTGGGCCATGAATTTTGACTTAGATTTTTCCCTTTCTTCTTCTAGCATAAGAAGAGTGTCAATTATTTGTTGTATGACTAATGAAGGTTGTCCTCCAGAATATTGGGCTAGTTGCAGAGATGGAAGATAAATCCCATTCATAAGAATGACTTCTTGTCCGTACACTAGAAAGTATGGGGAATTTCCTATAGCTTCTTTGGGTGTGACTCTATCTACCCATAAAGCGTTGTGGAGTAAATTATGCCAATTTCTTTGGTTATCTGCAACCGTTTTCTTCAATATCCTTACTAGGTTCTTATTAGTTGATTTTGCCACTCCATTTCCCTGTGGGTAATAATTTGTAGAGTATCTAATTATGATTCCTTTGTCTAGAGAAAACTATGTCAACAAGGTGGAAGAGAAGTAAGCTGCGTTATAAAAAACTAGGACATAAGGGACAACAAACCTTGTGATCAACTGTTGTTCTATGAATTGGATTACCACCTTCTCGTTTACATGTGTCAGAGGGATGGCCTCTTCCCATTTTGTGAAATAATCGGTGGCAGTAAGTATATACTTATGTTGTTTTTAAGAGCTAGGTGTAATTTCTTTTATGATATCTAACTCTCATTTCTCAAAAGGCCTAGAAACAATCACAGGTTGGAGTGGAACTTCCGCTCTCTTCTCTCTCCCAATGCTCATTTGACAAGTCTTACAGTTTCTAGTGTAAGTGTGAGCGTCCTTAAACAAAGTGGGCCAATAATAACTAGCTTTCAGTATCTTATGAGTGGTGGTGTTTCCTACAAAATGTCCATCGACAGGGCCATCATGGATCTCCTTAAGAACTTTGTCTGCATATTCATGTTCAAGATATCTTAAAAGTACCCCATCATAATTAATCTGAAAGAGTACCGAATTTATGAGGTGATATTGCACAGATTTCAACCTGAGAGCTCTCCTTTCCCCAAGGTTGAGGTTTTCTCAGCAAGTCCCATGGTGCAAGAGATAAGTCAAATTATCATACCAAGACTATGGCCCTGGGGAAATGTATGAAGCTTCACCACACCATAATGCCATTTCATTCTCCCATCCAGAGTCTTCATTTACTTGGTCCTGGGCTTCAACCACAAGTTTACATAACCCTTTCTCTTTAACTAGTTTGGCAGGTTTTATATCTAGATCAAATTCTTGGACTACTGTCATCCAATTCCCTCTTCTTTCCCCCATATCTTGTTGAGTGAACAACAATCAGACTACAGGATGAGGTACGATTACTTTGGTATGGTTCTCGAGGATGTAATATCTGAAGTGTTTTACTTCTTTATATACCGCATAGGCCTATTTATCAATAGAAGGATAATTAAGTTCAACTCCTTGGAGGTTAGTGATCATGAATGACACTGGAGCCTCATTGTTGTCATCATCCTTCTGAGTCAATACTGCAGCTAAAGATTGGTCAGAGGTGAAAGTATAGAGGAAGAAATCTCTATTAAAATCGAGACTTCATAACACAGGGGCTTGAGATATAACAGTTTTAATATTTTTGAAAGAATCCTTTTATTCATCGTCCCACTTAAATTCAACATATTTGTGGATCATCTTTTGTAGTGGTCTGACAATCTCAGCGAAATCAGGTGCGGATTTTCTTACAAAATTGATTTTCCCAAAGAAGGATTGCATTGTCTTTTTGTTGTGAGGCAATGAGATCTGAGTTATAGCTTTGACTCGCTTAGGGTTTATGTGAATTCCAAATTGGGATATAATATGACCTAATAGCTTTCCTTCCTCCACACCGAAGATAGTTTTCTTAGGGTTTAAATATATATCGTATTTTCTACACCTTTCAAAAATCTAGGTTAAGTGTTGGATGTGTTCCTCTATGTTCTTTGAATACACAGTTACATCATCCAGATACACTACCACACACTTGTTGAGCAGTCATCGAAACACTATGTCCATGGCCCTTTGGAAGGTTTCCCCTGCGTTGATTAACCCGAAGGGAATGCGTTTGTTAGAAAAATTTCCCCACTTGATTCAGAAGGTAGTTTTCAAACGGTCTTCCTTTGAAACCAGAACTTGGTTGTAACCCAAGAAACCGTCCAGTCTAGAGAAAATCTTAGAGCTGGACACGGTATGCAAGAGTTGCTCCATCAATGGGACTGAGTAGTTGTCCTTTTCTAAAGCTCTGTTGAGGATCCTAAAATCTACGCACAAGCGTATTTCTCCAAAATTTTTCCTCACAGGAACCAAATTTGCTACCCACGCAGAATGCCTAACCTGGAAAATGATTTTGGCATCTATAAGTTTATTCAACTCATGACACATGAGAGGTTCCAGGGATGGGTGATACTTTCAGAGCTTCTGTTGGAAGGGTTTTACTTCAGATTTTAATGGGATAGTGTGTTTAATGATACGAGTATCATAAGTTTTCAGATCTCTGTAGGACCATGCAAAGACATCTTGATATTATCTAAACAATTTGAGATAAGCCTTCCTTTCCTCCTTAGATATAGTCTTACTGAGGTTTATATTTTTTGGGTTTTCCGAGGTTCCGAGATTTATAGTTTCATGCATGGCACAAGAACTACCAGTCTTCACATTTTTGGGCCCCTTCAACCATTCTTTCAGGTCAAACAGATTTTCTAAGTTAGCTATCCCCTTCAGGATTTCGTGAGACTTCGATTTGTCAGTTAGTTGACCTGTCCAAGGATCAGTTTCCATTGATTGTTCCTGGAATAATTTATCGTCAATAGCTAAGTCCTTAAAATTATCTTGGTTAGTTAGAAATTTTATGATCTGTTCATCCCCTTCAAAGAATTTCCAATTACAAATGTTGTTAGGCACCGATGGTTTGTAGAGTAACTCCATAGTGAACCAGGAGGCTTCATAATCTTCCAGAGGTGATATCCTTGAAGCAGCTGTATCCAAGGAATCAACAAGGATATTCCTTGCTTCAAGGATCACTGTAATATTGAAATATTCAAAATGCTCTATTAACCTATGCACTTCCTATTGACAATTCTTTAAGTGCGGGGAGTTGCAATGTATAGTATCCCTTACTTGTCTAACGATAATTTCAGAATACCCAAAAACCTTTAATTCCTTGACATTTAATTCTATGGATTTCTTTAACCCCTGTACTAGCGCTTCATACTCGGTAGTGTTGTTGGTGCATTTGAGTTCTAGTCTACAAGATAGGAAATGATGTTTACCTTTTGGATCAATGAGGATGCACCCTGCCCCAGACCCTTCTTGTGATTTAGATCCATCAAAGTATATGGTCCAAATTTGTGAATGAAAATCGTCCGTTTCTTTTTTCTTATTACTTTCTTGCTCTCCCATCTTTTGTCCGATGATTTCTAACATAGGTTCTTGACAGAAGAGGGTTTCTTATTTTGGTATCGACAACTCCTTTTGAAACACCATTTTAGAATTCTGAGTGAGAGGGACATCAAACGAGAGAGGGGAGAAGTTGTCAAAGTAGGAATCACATGAATAATTTCCTAACACAGGGAAATTTGTCGATGAGGGTTCGTTCAAGGTTTCTAGGTCAGTGACAGTATGTTTAAGATACCTTTCCCTATCAATTCTAATCATATTCTTGTATCCCTTCAGTGATAGCCAAAGGTGTGCCCAGTCTGTGCTAAAGTATCCATTTAACTTCTCAGACCAATCTCGACTCAATAACAATCCACAAGCTTCTGTGATATCTACTACAATGATGCTAATCACTTTCACAAACTTAGGATGCATGGCTATTCTGATCATTACATCTTTAAGCTCTCCCATGACCTTCACCTGGGTTTTGTCTAGTTGTATTACATGTTTATCTCTTTTGAGAGAAACAACATTTAATTTATTTCAAATAGACAGTGGCATAACATTGGAATATGCTCCTGAATCGACCAAACAATTGTGGAGGTTCTTGTTGAAAACTTTAAACGTTAAAAGGAACGACGGGACACAGGGTTTTCCCTTCTTATCTTCCAAGCAAGTATTCACGGTTGGTTTATTTACTAGATCTGTGGAATTTATATTTCTTTGTTGTTCATTGCTTGTCATAGGGTTTTCTATTGATTTCAAAGCTTGTAACAGGAAGTCTTTTTTGCCGAGGGATTCTACATATGTCCATAACCGATATATTAGCCTTCAACTTCTTCAAATATTCAACTATGTTGTACTCTGGTTTGGGCGATTCTCGGGTATGGATGCTAATAGGGTTCTTACGGGGAGAAAAAGGTGCTTTCGGGTGATTGGGAGTTTCTCTTCCTCCTGGAGTTTGGGTAGTAGTAGGATCTTTTGAGATAGGCGGAACCTTACTTCATGTTTGCGCAACCGATACCTCTACGGGTGTTTCTTGAGACTCAAATAGGCCGTCAGAAGGCATAATTAGGTCAAGATCCCATATCAACATGGTTGTATCTTCTGGTGGATCAATATCTTCCTGATAAATGACATTTATATCTGAACCGCTTGGTTGTTCGGTTAGGGAAACCTCATCTAGAAACCGATTGGCCATTAAATTCATGGCATGCACCCATTGAGGACAGTCTCTTTTGGAGTGATTTTCTTGATGATAGGTACATAAATAATTAGATGCCACATTTCCTAGATCGATATTTAAGTTTGTTAGGGGAGGTTCAATTTCTTTGAACGGTGGGTTCCTTTTAAAGAAAGGCTTATAGGGCCTTTGTCCTTAGTTTCCCTCCCCTGCACTTATTTTCATGTCTATGATCTCGTTATATAATTTCTTAACCATGCGTTGTAGATATTCTATGTCTCCATTACCCTTGCCATGATTCTGTTTTGCTTGTTTCCCTGATGGTCTAGTCAAAAGGAGTCCTCTCCTGGGAGTAGGTTGAACTTATTTCTTAACTAAAGATACCTAACCTTATTTACACCCTTTCATCTGGAATTCTATCATTTTGGCTTCTTCAAAATTCTCAGCTAAGGTTCGTTTGGAAACCCTCTTCACAAACATGGAAATAGAAGCTGGGAGCGCATTAGCATGTACTTCGATTTGCAACTCCTGAGTTGGTTTAGCTTCAGGTTGGAATTTGTTCAATATAGTTTTGAATCTTTGATTGAAATATTTAACCTTCTCTTTTGAACTCATGGTGGCTGTGAAAAATTCAACCATCAAAGCTTCTGTAGTGGTTTCTTTGACAAATTTATCTAAAAAATCCTTTTGAAACTTTGTCGAACTAGTTATGGATCCTACAGGTATGTTAAAATACCATGTGGAGGTTGAGTTCTCAAACGTGTAGGGGAACATCCTTAAAACTATGTCTTCATGTTGGACATTCATAAGTCTGATCGCTAGTATAAATTTCTTGATATGATCTTCAGGCAATCCTGAGGTCTCAGGATCAAACTTAGGAAGTAACTTCTCTAGATGTCGAGGAAGGTTATGTACTGGTCTTGGGAGAGCCAAAGCGTCTCTAGCCAACCAGGGTTGATTATTCTGTGGTGGGTTTCTCCTTTCTTCATTATGGTCCATGTTTTCTTCCATATCTTCAGATTCTGAGTTAAACTCCTGCTCTTCCGAAAAATCATATGTTTCAGAGACATTGCCAGTTGGCGTTTCAGGGATCATATTAAGAGGATGATCAATTTCGGTGATTGCGAAATCTATTAGGTCTTCTACTGTGTGCACAAAACCCTCGTCGAGAGTATTGACCACTGGTCTACTTATTTTTTGTCTTCAAGGAAGTATTGGAGCTAAAGACAATGCACCGATCTGTCGGACGTATGCTCTTGTGATTCTTCTGAATTGATTTAATTCCTTGTGAGGGAGAGTGTAAGGTATGTCAGGGAACAAGCAATATTCCTCGGGATGGGGTGAGTTACTCACTTCAGGAGTACTCAACGTGTGTGGTATTTATTGGGAATGACTAGCCATGCATGTGGGTTGTTCTGAATCTACAGGTTGTTTGTGATATTACATGAAATATGTATTCAACCATTCATTCTCATGCCCTCCTTCTAGCACCAATTCTGTTGATGGGTCCTAGATCCGTTTAGTTCAACAACATGAATCAAACCCGCCATCGAGGCCCTATTATAATCTGCAGTGTTTAATGGTGGAATGTTTCTCCAGATCTTTCGATCCGGTCAATTTAATCGATGGGCTTTACATTTTCTTGTGAATGCGTCTCCTTCAGTTCATACTTTCTCTTTTTGTATTTTCTCTTAGGTGGGACCGGTATAAGATTGTAATCCGGTATAAACCAACTTGGAAAAAAACGAAAACCATTTCTAAATACTGGAGAAGAGGATGAGCTTTGGATAACCCGCTACTGAAGCATGCAGATGAAAATTCTATACCAAATGCCTAGTACTAATACGTTAACCATGTGAGCATCCAATTATTGTTTGAGATACTAATTGTCAGAAAGAAAACACGTATGTGATAAGATAATGGCAAGAAGAATAATTCACCTAATATAATCATCCATCACATAATAACACAATGATTCATCTTCCTCATTAAAGAAAAGAACTGTAAAACATTGCATCAGATAACTTAACAATATATTCAATAGCTCTTACTCATTACAACATCCATTCATGAGACGATATAGGAAATAGTTCTTCTCCATGTCTAATCACACATGCATTTGATGAAACTATAACTTGTCTCTGGTTCAGAAGGACTTCTCAATTAAAGGAAACTCCAAAATAATTCTTAACAAACTAGAAAAGAGAGTTTCTTGCAACAACCATCGACACCTAACTAATCAGTCGATGCTCTTATTTATAACATAAAATTAACTAAAAATAAAAGGTAAAGTGCAGTTAAACAAAATAGAATTCTCCACGTCGAATTCTCTCCTAACAGTTTTCCAACAACCATCTCAAGAGATTACTTTGAAAGGGTGACTTTTCTCATACTTTGACCAACTAATGAACAACCCCTCGCAAGTGTTAGTGTATGGGATCCTGTGTTGTTCCATCGGGGCTGCGTAAATTTCTATGATTTCCACCAGATGCGCCCGATACTTCACCAGAATGGTACTTAAATGCCATAGCATAGCCCGAGCTCTAATCGGGTGTTCCATAAATTGTTGTACCTATCCTGGCATTGTGCCAGTCACCTTCGCTAGTCTTTCATCCCATGAAGAATCTTTCTTGGCATGTGATTCAACTATGTCACGCAAGTCGGTAAAGTCATCGGGTGTGTCGAACTCGGCAGTCTAATATCCTTCATTGCCTTGCTGATTTTACCCCAATGTTTCTCGCATTTGGTGTGATTATATTGAATTTCCCGGTGTGGTTCTCGAGACATTTTAGCCCAATACTCGACTGAACTTTTTATGTGATCAAGATTGCTTTCTCTCAACACCTGGATGTCGTGTTCTTCTTTATCTCGGCCCTATTGGAATGCGCCAATGTAGTAAATTATTTCCATGGCTTGCTACACCTTTTCATACCACCGCTCAATATCCTTGCACATCGCGAGTGCCATGAGAGTATCTTCCTCGAGCTTGGCTATATTCACAGTGAAAAGGTACTGCTCATTTGTGAACTTGTTGTAAGCCTCTTTGAACTCGCTCCTCAGGTACACCATGACCTGAGTGGTGTCATGATAGTACTTATCTAGGCGGCACAAATGTTCTAGTTCCTTCAGGGGGGTGACCAACTCCTTTTCATCCTGTTTATCTTGGTCCAGCGTGGCATCTGAGATCTCCATCCCCACGCTGATAAACTCATATGTTCTGGCATCTTATATGTTTATCAAATTTTCCTCTGTAGTGATGAGGATGGAGCAATCTAACGTGATCCTCCTCTTATTTATGGTTCTTTGGACAATGGCCTTCCTTTTTCGATCATACGCTATAGCATGTATATCGACTACCTCATCCACCGATTCAGGAATCTACTGATCACCCCTTGTGAGTGTATTTCCTAGACTTTTGGTGGTGTATATTCATTCAAGATCAGGTTCTTGAACTTCCTCGTTATGCTCCAAAGACTCAAATTCTGTCTGACACTCGTTGGGGTTTTGAGCATGATTGAAATAGAGGTGTCAGGAATAGAATTGATACTTACTTGTTCACTGACCGTTGAAACGTCGATCTCCTACTGTTGTGCTCCAGTCTCTGGCTCATTTGACCTCGGCTGGTCTTCCAGACTGTCTTCTTGAGTCTCCGACACATTGGGCACTTTAGTGTCTAAGAAACTCTTGGGTTCCTTTTCTTTCGGTGGGACCTCATTGATTTAGACCTCAGGGACAGGAGAAGATGTCTTCTCAGGTCCCTTTTATTCTTCGATATGCACAGGGGTCCCAAGAGATACCTTTGGGCTCTTATCATCATCATATATATTTATAAACTCGCTCAAGGGGTTTGATGTGCCAGTTTCCACTGATACCCAGACTATTTCTGGCTGAATCGCCACACCTTCCGGAGATCCATTCAGTGGCATCATGAATTCAAGGTCATCTAATCCGAAAATTTCATCAATATCTATAAATTTGGGGTCGCTTGTTCCCACCTGGATTCTCTCTAGGTTATCGACAAAGGATCCTGTCATTAATGATAGGTCCGGGTCATCTTGTAGTTGAGCAAGCACCTGTTGCACCTGTTCTAACATGAGCAGTCCCCTTTCCCACGTATCCTATGAAAAATGGATATCTATGCCTTGCATTGGGGCTATCAAGGGGGCTTCGGATGATTTGGCTTCTTCATATGCTATCATTTCTTCACTTTCCATAAGACCTCCTTGAGACGATTGTTTGAGGGTCACCGCTTGTTCATCTAGGCTCATGGTTTTGAACCTGTTCATTCTAGGATCGACCATCCTTGACACAACTTCATCCCAATCCTGAGCATTTTTCGTGAATATCTCATATTCGAATCTTTCATGGGCGGATGGCCAGCATGACGATACTTGAGATGCATGCTTCAAAACTAGACCCTTTGGGTTGTGTTTGTGAAAACGACCAGTTTGAAATCAGAACTCCAATTGTCTCAACCCTTCCTTCTTAGCTTGAGCTGTGTCTTTTACCATGTAGAAACCTATATGGAATCCATAAGGTATGAATGCCCACTTCTTATTTTTTACCAGAGTAGTGTTGTAACCTTGCAATATGGTCTGGTAGCAGATTTCCCCTACTACTAGTCAATCAAGGACATACATTGGTAACAGGTGTGGTGCTCTAGTGGCTCCAAAAACACTGATGTAGGTATCACGCTCATCCAGATACCAGTGACCAACCTTTGGTATCATCTTTTTTTTCGCAACCAATAGTCTTGGACACTCTTTCTTGAAAATCATAAAATGAATATGCACGATAAATTGATCGCAGATGAGAGAGTAGGATTTCTTGTACCTGTTCTCCCACAAGATGCCAAAGTATACATGGACCAGGAATTCTGAGGTGTGCGAGCTCAAGTTCATTCCGGAAAAGGAATTTATGGCACAAATGGTGTCCAATATATAAGAAGCCATATAGAAGGATGGGGTTTCTCCCTCTTTCGGCATCTGGGCATGTTGAATGCAAATGCTCAACTGCTTTGAAATGATGGCACCCCAGTTAAAGACTCTCCCCGAAATGGCTACAGTGTAAGCTAGAGGCATCCATGCCTCTGAAAACCTGGAACAATCCTTCTCCCCATACAACCTACAAATGAGGGCCATTAGGTATATATATGGTTCTCTTAAGTTGGTCGTTGGGTACCAGCCGGAGGTCCGATTGGTAAATTTTTTATCCTCTCTCCACCATGAAGCCATCACCTTGCTAGTGTCATGTTTCTCATAGAATATTACAACAAAGTCGGTGTTCAGTCATTCATCCGGGTCTCTGATCTTTTAGTAATTCTGCACCTCCACTGGAAGGAAAACCCTGACACTCACCATTGTCGTCATTAATCAAACATCTTTGTGTGTTCATGTGGTCGATAAGCCACTTAAGGAGTTATATGTAGGGGAATACTAGAGTTATGCTCGCTACCATGTGTAGGTACGATCTTTGGATATTGTGAAAGACTTCATCGTCGAGCCTTCTCATATCAAGTTCGTTGTACGGAGTATACTTGGGAAATTCTTCCCGCTTGATCTTCTAGAAAATTTCTCCCCAGTGTGGGAATATTGCCTTGGTCACTATGTGCGCCTCTGTGTCTCCAAAGGCCGGAGGATGAATTAAAACCTTCTTGGTGGATGTCTTTATGATGAGTACCAGTTTTGGAGTAAATTCCAGTTGTTTTGCGACTGTTGGGGAAGAAATTTCTCCCACATCTGGTTCCTTTAGCTTCGAAGCTCTTAGAGATTTCCTGGTGGTTGGTTTTCTTCGAGGCATTGTTCCTACAAATGAAACACTCCTTTAGGGCCAACATATAGAGCAATATTGGATCAAAAATGTATATGTGAAGTGAG
>SNQJ01S0022779.1:121804-137817 GCA_010110895.2 Picea sitchensis
ACTTCTACTTCAGGGTGGCAGGACGGGGCAAGGAAAGGTGGTTGTAGCCACCTTTCGGTTGTAGCTGGAGTACATTGGGGGTTGTAGCCTCCTTCTGGTTGTAGCCAAAGATTTGGGGAGTTAGAGCTTCCCTCAGGTTGTATCCTGAGAAACTAGGAGGTTGGAACCTCCTTCCAGTTGCAGCTGGAAAACAAAGGAAGTTGGTGCTTCCAATAAATGTAATTCTTCAATACATATAAGAAAAAGAATTCCGTTGTTTTCTCCCTATTTGGGTTTCCACGTAAAACACTGGTGTACTATGCATGTGTGTGATTGTTTATTTATTACTGCTCATTATTGGATAATAATTCTACATTGATATAACATTTGAAGAAAAAGGATTATAATTACGTTATTACTGATTCACCCCCCCTCTCAGTAATCCAACATGATCAAGTGTTGTAGTTCTTGCACAACGATTTCATCCTTAATCAAATCAATGAACATATACAAGAAACTGACAAGGTTGCTTACCTCTTTTACAATAATGTGGAAGAGAACATGCTTATTCATCTACCTCGCCCGGATGAATAAGCATAAGCATGAATAAGCATTCTGGTTGTGCCTTAGATGAATAAGCATGTTCTCTTCCAAATTCTCTTCTGGATTCTTCAAAAATTCTCTTCTCTGCAGCTCTTCTAACCCCTGATTCTTCTGTAGTCTTTCCTGGAGTCATCCTATCTTCTCCTATAATAGTGCCTCCTCTAGTGATAACAATGAATCTGGGATCCTCTCTGCGAGGTTATACTGATATCAATTGTACTTGCTGGTTTCCTCCTCGTCTCTCCTGAATTTTTTCTAACGACACTAGACAATCTTGAATAACATGTTCAAATGAATTGAAATAACTTCAAGTGGTACAAGGGATCTGAAAGTCCCTTGCCAAGTGACCTGGTTGGGCGTAGTTATAACAAATGATCTGACCTCAACCTTGACCCATGCCTCCTTCTCGTCCTCTTCCTTTGAATCCATCGCGAGGGTTGAAGTTTCCTCTTCCCAGAGAGTTAAACTGCATATCATTTCCCTCTAGTTGCATCTCTCCTTGAATCCTATATGTATCTCTTGAACTTTCGTGAAAGATATTGTAAGCCCTATAGTCCTTCTCATCGCACCCCACAGATATACATAATGTGCAGTAAATATTGGTAGGTGTCTGGACATATTTTTGCATGTAATAACATTCATCGGGGCGATGCCTATTTCTACATACCTCACACCAGGGTAGAGTAACCTACTTCAAAGGGCTCGGAGCTACATAGGACAAGTACTCATTAAATATGGGGCAATGCTCATTTTCATGGCCCTCTAATTTGTATCTCATGCACCAAATGTCTTCTCTTTTATATTTTCCCTTTTATTTCTTCATATCTTCGACCTGTAGAGATAATCTAGTTAGCTGACTCAAAATTTGACTCATACCTGATTTGGATTCTCCCATAGGGGTTGATTCTAGTTTCATGGCGATCTCCAATGCCTCAGCCTACGAAGCGACCTTCTGTTTCATTAGAGGAACTCAGATGTGTGGTAAGAGGGAAACAATGAACCATTCCTTATTCTTCTCATGTGGAATCTGAAAGCTTAAGCGGCCTGTCAAGGTCTTAAACCTCTGATCAAACTCCCAAACAGGTTCAACTACTCTCTTCTTGATTTATTTTAGTTCTGTAATGCACTGTGACTTCGACTTGGGTTTCTTGAATTATGCACTCAACATAGTCTTGATATCATTTAGTGGTTTAGGATATACAGTGCCTTTAACAAAATTCATGTACCATCTCAGTGCATGGTCTCTCAAGGTAATACTAAAATGAGCTCTCTTAATATCTTCATCGTTGACTTGCTTAATACTCCATACAACTTCGCATAAAAACCAATGTTGATCATGATCTTTAGATCCATCCCCTCTAAAGACATGTAACCTCATTTCGTCTTACATATATCTTCCTAGGTTTCTTGACTGATTATGTATTGGACCGCAGGTAACAATGCTCTGATAACTATGACTACTTTGGTTACTTAATATTGCTAGAACAATAGGAGGAGTAATAGTACTTACTTCGACGGTAGGCATAGTCCCTGAAGTTTCTGATTCTTCTCGACGAGGTTCTTCAGTCTTCCCTTCCTCTTCCCTAGAGGACTCTGAATGTTCCTCGTTCAATAACTTTTCGTGTTCTCCACTGTAGAACCCTTCATCCTGTGCCAGTGGCCCGTGAGTCTGATCAAACAGGTTCACTAGAGAAACCTCTATGAAGGTTATCCCATTATGCTTATGCCCAACCTCTATGTCATTTTCACTGTCTAAGTTCTTGAACATTAGATTTTCAATCCGGGCGATTACTATATCTTCAAGATGTTCTTCTCATGCAATAGAATCTTGATTTTCAACTTCAAAAAGTGTAAAATTTTTCCACTAGGTCCCTTAAAGAAATATCTCTCTGCTTGGTTATATGACTCTACCCTGTCAATAGAAAACTCAGTAATATACCCTCTAATGGTGCTATCAAACCAATGATCTACTTCTCTTGACACGACGTTATCAACTCTCTTAAACTTCTTGATCAGTGCCGACGTCCAAACCACAGGTGGTCTAGGTCTGATATCAAACTAGGTATCTGCTAATCTTGCTAACCACTCATATAGCTCCTTATGAATTCCTCCAAAGAAAATCTTGTGTATATCAATAAAGATATACCTTCCCAACCAATCCTTTGTACTAAGCTTAGGGTTCTTGTTATGGGCTTCAACGAAGTCCTTTTCTTGTTCTTATATCCACTTCTGAATCTCTGTCTTTTATGGAAACCACCTTGACATTCCCTCAAGAAGATCCCAGTCCCAACAATCCACGGTTCAACTCTAACAATGCACCAACAATCCCTAACTACTGGCCCTTTCGAAAACACCTACGGAGAATATGTAGTCTCACCCGAAGTAACAATAGGGGGTTGCAAGACACAAGTGTCTACAACCAGGGGAAATACAAAGTGGATCCAAGGAAACAACACACAAAAATCTAGATATTCTTTACCTCCCATAACCTACTTCACAAGTTGTATCTCATATCTATCACAACAATGCATTAAAAATATAACATATGGAAAATAACACAACATCAATCACACATAAAATTAAGATATACATGGTTCACACTCTCCCTAGGGCTATGTCCACAGAACTATTCTTCTTGATATATTAAATGGAAACATACCATTCTATCTGTGATCTTAGCTTGCATATATATCTCTCTCTCTCTTTCTCTCCCCTCCCTGTGCACCGAGCTGCAGGGTTGATCTTCCCACCCAACTGAAGATATTACAATACAGACTCTCTACAATAGACTGCTTCTTTCTCTCTCACAAAAACTATATTCGACAACCATTAACCACAATAGTATGAATCAAATATTGATCCACAACCAATAACAACCCTCTTCTCTAATCTAGATCTTTATTTATACATTACAATCACTCTCGGACAACCTTAGACCAAAGTCTAAGTGTCAAAACCCTAATTTCCAAAACCCTAGGTCCACTTGATCCGCATTTTCAGGGCTTTGCCAGCCTGTCTTTCCTTCTTTCCCACGAGGTTATCCAAGTATCCATTGGTGGATTTTTCCATTTTCCAAGTTGTCCATGATCCATCTTTCCTTGTTGATCTGTCTTCCCTGATATTCTCTTTCAACAACTCTCTTTCCCTTACTTCGTTCCTTCTTTTCTGCTTCTTTGACTTCTTTAACCACTTCGACCCATTCTCAGTCAATGTGATTTCCGCGCAATTCGTACTTCACCTTTCTTCCTTACTCTTTTCTTTCTTCCATAAACAAGGGCCAACATCGCTAAATCCGAAGAAATCACATTTCAGGATGGAAGAGGGGAAGCTGTTGGGGCACATTATCTCAAAAGAGGGCATTAAGATAGACCCCAACAGGGTTGAAGGAATCCTGAAAATCAATTCTCTGCACAATAAGAAGGAAGTGCAATCCTTCCTGGGAAAATTAAACTTCTTGAGAAGATTCATCCCGAACCTGGCAGATATTATAAAACATATCACTTGCATGCTCAAAAATGGGAACGAGATCAAGTGGAACCCGGAAGCCAGGAAGTCATTTGAAGATATCAAGGTGATGTTGACTAGAGCTCCTATGCTAGCCAGTCCAGACTTCACAAAATATTTCATCCCATTTTCATTCACCTCAGAGCATATGATTGTCGGCGTGCTGTTACAGAAAGATGATTATAACTTCAAGAAGCCCATATCCTATTTCAGTTGAACATTGAGGGATGCTCCACTAAGGTACGACATTATGGAGAAATATGCATATGCCTTAGTGAAGGCTCTAAAGGATATTAGAACATACATATTACACTCCCACGTTATCGCTTACATGCCCAACAATTCATTCAAGGATATATTGACTTAGCTTGACCCAGAGGGAAGGAGAGGTAAATGGATAGCGACCATGCTGGAATATGATCTCAAAATCAAGCCCACAAAGTTGATTAAAGAGCAGGGCCTTGCAAAGTTGATGGTGCAGTCAGACTGTGACACTGTGGGGATAAAATTCATCACTGACCTGTCAGAGAATCCTCAGGAAGAAACAATTGCTCAGGTATCTCAGGATTTCGTCGATTCGTCATGATATAGAGACATCATCTATGTGCTAAGGAACCTGCAAGCCCCTCTGGGTTTAAGTAATACCAAGGCCAGATTTCTAAATCTCAAAGTGGTTAAGTTCTGCATCCTGGATAGTTCACTATACTGGAAATATCCTGGAGGGATATTGCTGAGTTGTTTGTTGGAAAACGACGTGAAACGAGCTATCAAATAATTTCACAAAGGCGACTATGGAGTACACCATTACTGGAAAACCACCGCACACAAAATCCTAAGAGTGGGTTACTATTGGACTACCATCTTTGCATATGTATACAAAGAAGTGTCCAACTGCCACGAGTGTCATATTTTTGATGGAAGAAGAAAGTTGCAACACTTGCCACTAAAGACGATCTCAATCGAAGTACCTTTCATGAAGTGAGGTTTGGATTTCATAGGGGAAATAAATCTGCCATCCTCAACACAACAAAAATGGATACTCAGGACCAAAGACTACTTCACGAAATGGATAGAAGCGATCCCCACGAAGCAAGATACTGACACATCCATCATCCAATTTCTGGAGACAAATATCTTGTCAAGATTCAGATTCCCTATCAAGATCATAAACGACAACACGACTACATTCAAGTCCAAGAATATGGAGAAGTTTTGTCAGGATTACAATATAACCCTGGGGAATTCTACAACATACTACCCACAAGGAAACAAGTTAGCAGTATCATCAAATAAAATCTTGACCAGGATCATCAAAAGACTCCTGCAAGACAATGAGAAATCTTGGCATACAAATCTTATCTATGCATTGTGGGTAGACCGGGTCACCACCAAGAATTCCATCTCAATGTCACCTTTTCAAATTGTATACAGTGTTGATGCATTTTTCCTTACCATACTGGGGTTTCTCGTTAGAAAGTTGCTGGAAGAGAAAGAGGCTGAGCCAGATGACACGCAGAGGAGAATAAATCAGTTGATTCACACAAAACATATGAGGGAACATGTGTACAATCGATCACAACTCCACCATGAGAGGATGAAGAAAACCTTTGACAAGCGTTCTAAGCAAGGGGAATTTCGGTTGGCTGATCTGATATTGAAATAGGATGCAAGAAATGAGGATAAAGGAAAGCACGGAAAATTCAATAATCTTTGGATGGGTCCATTCAAAATTGGCACACATCACGAAAATAATGCTTATTTTCTGGAAGAACTAAATGGAGAGTGTGTTGGTTGGGGGCCTGTAAACGACGGGTTCCTCAAACACTATATGGTGAAATAAAACCCGTTTAAGTCACATGTCATTGTAAATAGTC
Organism: Picea sitchensis; assembly: GCA_010110895.2. Lineage (NCBI taxonomy): Eukaryota > Viridiplantae > Streptophyta > Pinopsida > Pinales > Pinaceae > Picea > Picea sitchensis. The sequence goes on from SNQJ01S0022779.1 coordinate 127,765, forward strand.
ATTTTATTTTTTGTGTCGAGTCAATATGTCAGCAGAAAATTGAAACCCGAAGTGAAGGCCCTGAGTTTTGTGCTGAGTCTTTTAGAAAATGTGTCGATAGGTTTAGGTTGTGTTTTGTCTTTAATATTCCAGTGTCTGAAATTTGAATAAGGCATAATGGTCAGGCACCTGGTCTACTATTATTTTCTACCTGGCGGGGAGGATAACATCCCCGTTGGAGCTAGCTATTAGCGCCGCCATTTTCCCCTTGAATTAGTGTTAGTTTTAGTTGAGGGATTCTACATATGTACATAACTAATATATTAGCCTTCAAATTCTTCAAATCTTCAACTACGTTGTACTCCAGTTTGGGCAATTCTCGGGTATAGATGCTAATAGGGTTCTTACAAGGAGCAAAAGGTTCTTTCGGGTGATCGAGAGTCACTCTTCCTCCCGGAGTTTGGGTAGTAGTAGGATCTTTTGAGACATGCATACCCTTACTTCACGTTTTCCCAACCGAGACCTCTACGGGTGTTTCTTGAGACTCAAATAGGTCATCGGAAGGCATAATTAGGTCATCCCATATCAGCATGGTTGTATCTTCTCGTGGATCAATCTCTTCCTGATCAAAAACATTTATAGCTGAACCACTTGGTTGTTTGGTTAGGGAAACCTCATCTAGAAACCGGTTGGCCATTAAATTCATGGCATGCACCCATTGAGGGTAGTCTCTTTCAGAGTGATTTTCTTGATGATAGGTACATAAATAATCAGATGCCACGTTTCCTAGATCAATATTTAAGTTTGTTGGGGGAGGTTCAGTTTCTTTGAACGGTGGGTTCCTTTTAAAGAAAGGCTTATAGGGCCTTTGTCCTTGTTTTCCCTCCCCTGCACTTCTTTTCATGTCTATGATCTTGTTCGATAATTTCTTAACCATGCATTGTAGATATTCTATGTCTCAATTACCCTTGCCAGGAGTCTGTTCTTCTTGTTTCCCTAGCAGTCTAGTCAAAAGGAGTCCTCTCCTGGGAGGAGGTTGAATTTCTTTCTTAACTAAAGAGACCTGGCCTTCTTTACACCCTTTCATATGGAATTATATCGTTTTGGCTTCTTCAAAATTCTCAGCTAAGGTTCGTTTGACAACCCTCTTCACAAACATGGAAATAGAAGTTGGGAGCGCATTAGCATATACTTCAATTTTCAACTCTTGAGTTGGTTTAGCTTTAGGTTGGAATTTGTTCAATATAGTTGTGAATCTTTAATTGAAATATTTAACCTTCTCTTTTAAACTCATGGTGGCTACGAACAATTCATCCATCAAAGCTCCTGTAGTGGTTTCTTCAGCAAATTTATCTAAAAAATCCTTTTGAAACTTTGTCCAACTAGTTATGGATCCTACAGGTAGGTTAAAATACCATATGGATGTTGATTTCTCAAACATGTAGGGGAACATCCTGCAAACAACGTCTTCATTTTGGACATTCATAAGTATGATCACTAGTATAAATTTCTTGATATGATATTCAAGCAATCCTAAGGTCTTGGGATCAAAATTAGGAAGTAACTTCTCTGGATGTCGAGGAAGGTTATGAACTAGTCCCAGGAGAGCCAAAGCATCTCTAGCCAACCAAGGTTGATTTTTCTATGGTGGGTTTCCCCTTTCTTGATTATGGTCATTGTTGTCATCCGTATCTTCAAATTCTGAGTTAAATGCCTCCTCTTCCGAAAAATTATCTGGTTCAGAGATGTTGTCAACTGGCATTTCAGGGATCAGATTAAGAGGATCTTCGATTTCAGTGATTGAAAAATCTATTAGGTCTTATATTGTGTGCAAAAAAACCTCATCAGGAGTATTGACCACTGGTCTACTTATTTTTTGTCTTCGAGGAAGTATCAGAGCTAAAGACAATGCATCGATTTGTTGGGCGTATGCTCTTGTGATTCTTCCGAATTGATTTAATTCCTCATGAGAGAGAGTGTAAGGTATGTCAGGGAACAAGCATTCATCCTCGGGTTGGGGTGAGTTACTTGATTCAGGAGTACTCAACGTGTGTGGGTTGTCTTGGGAATGACTACCCATGCATGTGGGTTGTTCTGAATCTACAGGTTGTTTGTGATATTACATGAAATATTTATTCAACCATTCATTCTCACACCCTCCTTCTAGCACCAATTCTGTTGATGGGTCCTAGATCCCTTTAGTTCAACAACAAGAACCAAACCCGCCACTGAGGCCCAATTAGACTCTGCAGTTTTTAATGGTGGAATGGTTCTCTAGATCTTGTGATCCGGCCAATGTAATCGATGGGCTTTACGTTTTCTTGCAAAAGTGTCTCCTTCAGTTCAAACTTTCTCTTTTTGTATTTTCTCTTAGGTGGGACCGGTATAATATTGTAAGCCGGTATAAACCAACTTGGAAACAAACAGGAAAAGGTTCTAAATACTGGAGAAGAGGTTGATCTTGGGATAACCTGCTACTCAAGCATGCATATGAAAATTCTATACCACAGGCCTAGTACTAACACGTTAACCATGTGAGCATCCCATTACTATATGAGATACTAATTCTCAGAAAGAAAACACATATGCGATAAGATAATGGAAAGCAAAATAATTCACCTAATCAAATCATCCATCACATAATAACACAACAATTCATCTTCGTCATTAAAGAAAAGAATTGTAAAACATTGCATTAGATAACTTAACAATAGATTCAATAGCTCTTACTCATTACAACATCCATTCATGAGACGAGATAGGAAATAGTTCTTCTCCACATCCAATCACACATGCATTTGATGAAAATGTAACTTATCTCTGGTCTAGAAGGAATTCTCAATTAAAGGCAACTCCAAAATAATTCTTAACAAACTAGAAAAGAGAGTTTCTTGCAACAACCATCGACACCTAACTAATCGGTCGATGCTCTTATTTATAACATACAATTAACTAAAAATAATAGCTAAAGTGCAATTAAACAAAACATAATTCCCCACGTGGCGTTCTCTCCTAATGGTTTTCCAACAGTCATCTCAAGAGATTACTTTGAAAGGGTGAATTTTATCATACTCCGACCAACTGATGAACAACTCCTCGCAGGTGTTAGCATATGGGAACCTGTGTTGTTCCATCGGGGATGCGCAAATTTCTCTGATTTCCATCGCATGCACCCGATACTTCACTAGACTGGTACTTAACTGTTGTAGCATAGACTGAGCTCTGATCGAGTGTTCCATAAATTGTTGCACCTGTCCTAGAGTTGTGCCGGTCACCTTCGCTAGTCTTTTAGCGCATGAAGAATCTTTCTTGGTGTGCGGTTTGACTATGTCGCGCAAGTTAGTAAATTCGTTGGGTGTGTCAAACTCGAGAAATCCAATATCCTTCATTGACTTGTTGATTTTACCCCAATGTTCCTTGCAATTGGCCCAATTCTCTTGAATTTACCGGTGTGGTTCCTGAGACATTTTATCCCAATACTCAGTTGATCTTTTTATGTGATCAACACTGCTTTCTCTCAACACCTGGATACCATGTTCTTCTTTATCTCGGCTCTGTTGGACTGCACCAATGTAGTCGATTTTTTCTGCGTCTTGTTGCACCTTTTCATACCACCACTCGATATCCTTGCACATTGCGAGTGCCATGAGAGTATCTTATAGGAGCTTAGCTATATTCGCAGTGAAAAGATATCGCTCATTTGTGAACTTGTTGTAAGCCTCTTTGAACTCGCTCCTCAGGTACACCGCAGTTTGAGTGGTGTCCTGATAGTACTTATCTAGGTGGCGCAAATGTTCTAGTTCCTTCATGGCAGCAACCAACTCCTTTTCATCCTATTTAGCTCTGTCCAGGGTGGCATCTGAGATCACCATCCCCACGCTGATAAACTCATATGTTTTGGCATCTTCTGTGTTTATCAAATTTTCCTCTGTAGATATGAGGATGGAGCGATCTAACGTGATCCTCCTCTTCTTTGTGTTTCTTTAGATGATGGCGTTCCTTTTTCAATCATACACTATAACATGTATATCGGCTACCTCGTCCACCGATTCAGGAATCTATTGATCACCCTGTGTGAGTGTATTGCCTAGATTTTCGGTGGTGTATATTCATTCAAGACCGGGTTCTTGAACTTCCTCATTATGCTCTGAAGGCCCGACTTCTATCTCGCACTCGTCAGGGTTTTCAGTGTGATTGAAATAGAGACGTCGAGAATAGACTTGATACTTACTTGTTCATTGACCATTGAAATGTTGATCTCCTACAACGGTGCTCCAGTCTCTAGCTTGTCTGACCTCGGCTGGTCTTCCAGACTATCTGCTTGAGTCTTCGACGCATCGGGCACTTTAGTGTCTAAGAAACTCTCGACTTCCTTTTCTTTCGGTGGGACCTACTTGATTTGGACCTCGGGGATAGGAGAAAATTTCTTCTCAGGTCCCTTTTCTTCTTCGATATGCACAGGGGTCCTGAGAGATACCTCTGGGCTCTCATCATCATCATATATCTTTATAAAATCACTCAAGTTGTTTGATGTGTCAGTTTCCACTGATACTCAGACTATTTCTGGTTGACTCGCCACACTTTCCAGCAATCCAGTCGGTGGCATCATGAATTCAAGGTCATCCAATCCGGCAATTTCATCAATATCTATAAATTCAGGGCTGCTTGTTTCCACCTAGCTTCTCTCCCGATTATCGATAGAGGATCCTGTCATTTCTGATAGGTATGGGTCATCTTGTAGCTGATCAAGCACTCGTTGCACCCATTCTAACATGAGCAGTCCCCTTTCCCATGCATCCTATGCCAAATGGATATCTCTACCTTATGTTGGGGTTATCAAGGGGGCTTTGGCTGCTTCAGATGCTATTATTTCTTCTCTTTCCCTGATATCTCCTTGAGTCGATTGTTCGAGGGTTGCCGCTTGTTCATCTAGGCTCATGGCTTTGAACCTAGTCATTCTAGGATCGACCATCCTTGACACAAATTCATCCCAATCCTGAGAATTTTCTGTGAGGATCTCATCTTCGAACCTGTCATGGGCGTATGGCCAGTAGGATGATACTTGAGATGCATGCTTCAAAACTAGACCCTTTAGTTCATGTTTGTGAAAATGACCAGTCTGAAATCAAAACTTCAATTGCCTCAACCCTTCCTTCTTGGCTTGAGATGTGTCTTTTACCATGTAGAAACCTATATGGAATCCATAAGGTATGAATGCCCACTTCTTACCTTTTACCAGAGTAGCGTTGTAACCTTGCAGGATGGTCTGGTAGCAGATTTCCCCTACTACTAGTCGATCAGGGACATACACCAGTAACAGGTGTGATGCTCCTGTGGCTCTGAAAAAACTGATGTAGGTATCGCGATCATCTAGATACCAGTGACCAACCTTTGATATCATCTTTTTGGCCACATTTGACAGTCTTGGACACTCTTTCTTGAAAATCATAAAATGAATACGCACGGTAAATTGATCGCAGATGAGAGACTAGGATTTCTTATACCTATTCTCCCACAAGATGCCAAAGTATACATGGACTGGGAGTTATGAGGCGTGCCAGCTCAAGTTCATTCTGGAAAAGGAATTTTTGGCATAGATGACGTCCAATAGATAAGAATCCATATAGAAGGATGGGGTTTCTCCCTCTTTCGACGTCTGGGCATGTTGAATGCAAATGATCAGCTTCTTTGAAATGATGGCAGCCCAGTTAAAATCTCTCCCTGAAATGGCTACAGTGTAAGCTAGAGGCATCCATGCCTCTGAAAACCTGGAACAATCCTTCTCCCCATACAACCTACAAATGAGGGCCATTAGGTATATATATGGTTCTCTTAAGTTGGACGTCGGGTACCAGGCGAAGATCTGATTGGTGAACTTTTTATCCTCTCTCCATGATGAAGACATCACCTTGCCGGTGTCATGTATCTCATAGAATCTTACAACAAAATCGGTGTTAAGTCGCTCATACGGGTCTCTGAGCTTGTAGTAATTCTGCACCTCCACTGGAAGGAAAACTCTGACACACTCGCCATTGTCGTCATTAATCAAACATATTTGTGTGTCCATGTGGTCAATAAGCCACTTCAAGAGTTTTATGCAGGGGAATACTGGAGTTCTTTTCACTACCATGTGTAGGTACGATCTTCGGATATTGAGAAAGACTTCATTGTCGAGCCTTCCCATATCGGGGTCGTTGTGCAGAGTATACTCGGGAAATTCTTCCCGCTTTATCTTCTAGAAAAGTTCTCCTCAGTGAGGGAATATTGCCTTGGTCCCTATGCTCGCCTCCATGTCTCCAAAGGCTGAAGGATGAATGAAAACCTTCTTGGTGGATGTCTTGATGACAAGTACCGGTTTTGGAGTAAATTCCAGTGGATTTGCGACCGTTGGGGAAGAAATTTCTCCCACATCTGGTTCCTTTAGCTTCGACGCTCTTGGAGATTTTCTAGTGGTTGGTTTTCTTAGAGGCATTGTTCCTGCAAATGAAACACTCCTTTAGGGCCAACATACTGCGCAATATTGGATCAAAAATGTATATGTGAAGTGAAAACATAGAAAATCCATACTGGTACATACCTGTAACACTTGCTAAACTCTGTAGTTTGATACTCACATGGTGGGGGGGGGGGCTTGGAAGCTTTTGAACTGATCGTTTTGTTCTTCTTTGATGTTCTAAGGATCCTTTTGCGCACGAAATGATATTGTTTACTATGACTCAAGAGGATTTAACGGAAAATATCTTACCAATCGTATCAACCAATTAATCCAGGTGATGAGTGAAATTCAAATAAATCTATAGCCGACTCTCTGCAATTTAATTTATCATGGGTTGAAGGCGGAGGCGCGGAGGGTGATGTGTTGTATCGATAGGTTCAAATGGTATTTTTTTTATTCACACACAAATTAGAAACTAATGCGAGTTTTGTAATTAATTATCCCTTTAAATGTGTCTAATCTAAACGTATTTGGCGTTAAAATGTCCCACCGTGTCTCTTTCCTAGTGGGGAAGTCGGGAATCAGCAAGGTGCTACAAAAGTTTTCGTTGATGTTTGTTTGCAAAAAAAAAACCTCCGATGCTAATCGATTTTGTCACACGAGTTTGACACAGCACAACTGGCTCGAGATAAAAACTAAATTGTAAGGCTATCCAATCCAACAAGGATACACGAAAGTTGAGGACAGGTGGTATGATCATGCCTATCAATTAGAGTCAGGATTTTTCATAAGATGCACATTTGAAAACTAAGCCTGGGATTGCTGATGCCAAAAAGTATCGGGGATCGGGGATCGGGGAATAAACCTGTCACGCTTTTTTACGGACTTTCTTTCTCAAAAATCATCGATGCCAAAAATCTTCAGGGATCGGCTATCGATGATTCTGTTTCTCCCTTCATTAACGTTTACTCCCTTTTCCTTTCGTCGATGCCGAATGAGATTTACTATCGAAAACTTCCTTGTGTAATGCTTGCAGGAGAATAGGGATTCCTTTTTCTGATGCTAATGAAGATCGACGCTCGACAAATTCGGTTTTCTAAGGTTATTTTCTTTCATCTTTAATTCTTTCCAATGTCAAATCTTTGAGCGCGTTGGGGGAAACATTTTGGCTACCGATTCTTTATTAAATGTTAGTATTTAAAGTTATGGGTTTTCACATTTTCAAGCAAACTTTGAGAGACTTTAAATGAGAAACAAAATGATAAGCAAAGGAAAAATTATCATACTGAATTCAAATTTAGGCAAAGAAAAAGATCAAGTGGTACCCAAAAAATGAAATTTGACATAGACATTTTTAGAGTGTGTTGAGTGCTCAACACCTCCCAAAGGGGCTTACTGCATGATGATTAGCCATCCTGATCCTTATAGGGGAATATATCAACTTAGGTTTTCCCATCAATGCCCAGGTTCTCTTCGTCATAACGTTGACTTTTGATCCCAAGTCGAGGACCAAGTAGTCTATGTCATAGTCTCCAATCTGAGCATTAAGGTGTAGTTCCTTGTTTGTCCTTCTCTTTCTGGATACTTGTTGTACTACTCTATTCAACAGAGGATCTACCTTCCCTATCTCATACTGTCTAATCAAGTGTTGCAGTTCTTGCACAACACTTTCATCCTTAATCAAATCAATGAACGTATACAAGAAACTGACAAGCTTGCTTACCTCTTTTCCATCTCCAGGTGAGGTAGACTGATTGAATGCCAGGGGAATTCCACATTATTTCACTTCTAGTTGTGCCTTATATGAAGAAGCATGTTCTCGTCCAAATTATCTTATGCTTCTACAAACATCTATTTTTCTTTTCTTGGATAAAAAAATTGTGTCTTATCTGTAGCTCTTCTGACCCTTGATTCTTCTATATTATTTCTTGGAGTCACCATGTATTCTCCTGTAACAGTGCCTCCTCTAGTGATAAAAATGAATCTGGTATCCTCTCTGCGAGATTCTGTTGATATCAATTGTACTTGTTGGTTTCCCCCTCGTCTCTCCTGAATTTTTGCTAACAACACTGGACAATCTTCAATAACATGTTCAAATGAATTGCAGTAACTACAAGTGGTACAAGGGTTCTAACAGTCCCTTGCCAAGTGACCTAGTTGGGCACAATTATAACAAATGATCTGACGTCAACCTCGACCCATGCCTCCTTATCGTTCTCTTCCTATAAATCCACTGTTGGGGTTGAAGTTGTTGGCATATTTATTACGGACAGACAGAAGGCAGAGTATTTGTTTTTCATTGATGGCAAGCTCAGCTCGACGATGACGAACAAGAGAAAGTGGAAAGACCAGCAACGCAATGATGATCACATGGCAAGATCAGAAGCTAAACTCCAGGAGTCAAGGAAGCAACTCACAGCAGAAAATCGCAATATGTGAGATCACAAAAATATCTGGATCGTCGAATCATCAAGATTGTGGACCATTGATCTGATTCCATTTCGGAGTTTCAGATACTGGGAGTTCGAGTGTCGAAACACTTCATCACAGAAATGTCAAAACGCCGAAATACCTTCAGATCATTTCGGGGTTCGTGACTTGGAGTGTCGAAACACTTCATCACAGAAATGTCGAAACACCGAAATGTGAAATGATGAAATACCTTCAGATCATTTTGGGGTTCGTGACATGGAGTGTCGAAACACTTCATCACAGAAATGTCGAAATGCCGAAATGAAAAACGCCGAAATACCTTCATATCATTTCGGGGTTCGTGAATTGGAGTGTCAAAACACTTCATCATAGGAATGCTGAAATGCCGAAATGTCAGAATGCGCTAATAGCCAAGCTCCATTTTAGAGATCGCAATATGGAGAGATGTGAATTCTCATCATCGGAGAATCCCCGAAACGTGAATTGCGAAATGCAGTTTTGGACTTGGCCCCTAGTCACATCCAGTGGTCATGTGAGGGGAAGAAGCTAGTGGACCTAAACTCCATTTCGGAGTTTCGATGATCGCAACATGAAGAGTCGAGACCCTTCATCACAGGAGTCCCAAAGTTGCGAATTGTGAAGTGCTTTGTGGATAAGCACTTGGTCACCACCGATGGTCACGAGAAGGGAAGGAGCTAGTCTAGCTAATCTATTTTTTCAGAGTTACGGGGATCGTGACATGGAGCGTAAATAAATCTCACCACAGAATTACCGAAATTTGAAATGCGAAAGGCATTTGGATTAGGCCCGTGGTCACAGCCAGTGGGCATATGGGATAAACGCAAGACCCTGTGGACTTAATCCAACAATGATGGTTATTTGAGCATCTGATCGAAGGGATATTGTTGATATTCATGATTAATTGTTTAGTTACGATTCAGTTAGCAGAACTGAATCATGGTTCTTGGACGGTTGGTGATTCAGTTGCTGAGGCATTTTTTCCCAAGAAGATTTGAGGTGTAACCGCAGAGGAAGTGGATAAAAGAAATATGTTGTGACTGTGCGCGGAGGGCTGTGCGGAGTGAAAATTGAATTGATCTGTAGAAAGGTAAAATTACAGTATGCGTAGTGTAAAGTAAAATCAGAGATGAGGAACATAAGTGGAACATAACATAATAGGTTAAGAGAGCAAAATATCTGTCTCT
>SNQJ01S0022780.1:16742-35967 GCA_010110895.2 Picea sitchensis
GATCCATTTCAGAGTATCTCATTAAATGGAGGAAACTACCAGCTGAAGATTCCACTTGGGAAGCTGAGTCTTTTATACAGAAGCATCCAGAGTTACTCAAGCGTTGTGGACAACACTTGTCTCAAGGGGAGGGGCATGTTAAGCCCTAATATTGGCTCATTGCCCCTTAATTGGGGCATATTATATTAGTAATGTTATTTTATTTATGGCGGCTTTAGGCCATTAGTTGTAATTATACCTCCTGGTCTCTTATATATACCAAGGAGACATTTTCATTTTGAATCATCTTGTACTTGAACATTTAAGTGGGATAAAAGGAGGTTGCCCCCTCGAAGAGGCTTATTATATGAAATTATCTATTTTTCAAGGCATTGAGTACTTTTTCTGAGGTTTTTCTATGCTATATTGATATTTGGTTCTTAACAGAATCATAAATAATTTTATGTTGTAAATTGTCTTGCTATAATGTTTTTTTTTTTTTTTAAATATTGTTAATCTGAATTTCCAACCTCTAAAATTATGTCTTTTAAATCTGTGTTGAACATTTTGATGGCTGAAATATGCATTTCATGAGATATTTTGTTGAGTGCATTAGCCACATGATTTTCCCTATCATTTATGTGTTTAATTTCAAAGTCATGTTCACTCAGAAATTTCATCTATCTAGTTTGTCTGGAATTTAAAGTTGATTGTTCAAACAAATGTTTCAGACCACAATGATTTGTCCTTAGCTCAAATATTCTCCCCATAAGGTAATGTCTCCACATTTGTAATACATGAACAATTGTTGCTAACTCCAAGTCATGTGTAGCATAATTCCTCTCATGCTCTTTTAATTTTCAGGACTCGTAGCATATCACATGATCATTTTGAGTGAGGACTCCACCAAGCCCTTATTTACACACATCAATGCACACCACAAAACCTTCATTCGGATATACAATCTTCAAGACTGGCGCACTTATCAAAATGTCTTTCCACTGCTAAAAGCTATATTCACACTTGGAAATCCATTCAAATTTCACTCTCTTGTTTTGCAAAGAAGTGATTGGACTTGCAATCTTTGAAAATCATTTTATGAATCTTTGGTAATAACCAAAAAGACTCATAAATAATATAACCTCTGTCACATTTGTTGGCATTGACCATCCTCTAATGGCCTCTATCCTCTTTAGATCAATTGATATCCCATCTACTGAAATAATATACCCCAAGTAGTGAATCTTTTTTTGATAAAAGATGCACTTAGTTTGGCATACATCTTATGCTCTCTCAAAACTTTCAACAACATTCTAAAATGTTTCTCATGCTCTTTTTATGTCTTTGAGTAGATGAGTATGTCATCTAGAAACACAATTACAAACTTATCCATGTATTTCTTGAACATTGCATTCATCAAGAACATGAAAAATGTCGGTGCATTTGATAGCCCAAATGGCACAACTGCAAATTCATAATGTCTATATCTTGTCATGAATGTTGTCTTAATGATATCTTCTTATTTTATCATCACTTGATGATAACCTGATCTCAAGTTAATTTTGGAAAAAATCATTGCACCCTTCAGCTGATCAAATAAATCATCAATCATTGGCAAAGGATATTTGTTCTTCATTGTGACCTTATTCAACTGTCTGAAATCAATACACGGTATTAAGGTTCCATCCTTCTTATTTACAAAAAAAAATAAAGCTCCTCAAAGTGACACACTTAGGCGTATATACCTCTTCTTCAAAATTTCTTTAAGTTGCATCTGCAACTCTTTCAATTCTGGTGTGCCCATTCTGTAAGGTATCTTGGGCACTAGGGTGGATCCTGGCACCAAATCAATAGAGAAATCAATATCTCTCTTTGGTGGCAATCCTGGAATTTCCCCAAAAACATCTTCAAAATCCCTCAAGATTGTATGGTCTTCAGTGCTTGTCGCTTTATCTTTGGCTACCTCTTCCATATGGGCTACAAAAATTTGACATCTTTTCTTGAAACTCTTTTTCAGCTGCATGGTTGAAATTTCTCTAACAACTACATCTCTTGGAATATATTGAATCTTTCCTTGATGCCCTCCCTCATCAAGACAAATTATTTTCTTGTTGTAAAAGTCTAGGACAACATGGTGTTTTTCCAACCAATCCATGCCAATTAGAAAGTCATATAAACACAATTGTATGATGTTCACATCTACCTTTGTGTTGAGTCCATTCATGTCTATTAGACAATCTTTAACCAACTCGTTGATTTTCTTCTTAGCCATTGTGGCTAACTGAACTAACCAATATTTCGTATGCGTGCTCCTTTAAAAGTGAAATCTTTCAAAAATGTTAGCGATTATGTAACTATGGCTAGCTCCAAAATCAATTAAAATTACCATGAACGGGTTATCAATATTACCTTCCACTTCAACCATGGGGGATTGATACTCTATTTCTTTGTTGTTGAATGATACATAAATTCTTCACATGTTTTCTCCCATGTCTTCAATTGTTTCAACCTCATGAATGTTGTGAACAGTTCTCATTCTTTCTCCTTTGTGAGGGCATTCCATATACAAGTGATTTCTCTCACATCCCCAACATTGTACAGGTTGTTGTGTTGGAATTTTCTCAAATGAATATGTTGTCGTGTACTCATTTTGGGCTGACTGTCCTTGTTGATTTGCTTGTGAGTTGGTCTTGAAAAAAGGTTGCTCAAAAACATTTTACCTTTTCTCCTTTTTACCCTTCATCTTGTCACGCCAATCTTTTTGGAAAACTGACCTTCCTCTACTCTGATCATAAAGATATTTTATGCTCCTTATGTATTCTCCAAAGTCTCGGGGTTATCATATTGTATCTTGTCACTGTAGAAAGAGGGTAATACACTCAGAAACCTTTGAATTTTGACCTTATCATCTTGTATGAAGTCCACATATTTCAAAAATTCAAAAAATCTCTTCTCATATTCATCCATTGTCATGCTTCCCAGATTGAGTTCAAAGAACTCTTTCATCTTCCTTTCATAGTAATGGTCAGACCAATATTTCTTTTGGAAATATCCTTTGAACCGCCTCCATGAGATCTTCTCATAAAGGTGTTTGGCTACCTTAAGTTGATCCCACCACATAGATGTCTTTCCTTGCAATTGGTAGGTTGTAATTATTGTTTCTACCTTATAGGGATAATCATGCAGCTGGAAATATTTATTCATTTCCAACATGCAGGCCTCAGTCTCTTCTTCATTCTTATGCTCACCATTGAAAGTTGGTGGCTTGATTTTCCTGAGTTCACCTTGCAAGATGTCTCCCTCAAACCTTCTCCTATGTCTCTTAACAGGGGACACACTTGGGCTGCTCCCTGGATCTAAACTTGCATCATCTCTCCTAGTGGATTTCCTTGGGGAATTATGGTGCATGCTCATGCTCCTTGATTTCCTATCATTCACATGCTCGTCCCTTCTATTATGGGATCTAGATGTTGTCACTTGTTTAGCACTAGTTGCTTTCTTTGTGCTAGAATCTTTATTGGTTTGCCTCTACATCATGTTCATAATTTGGAGTATCTCTTCCTTGTTGTTGTGGCTCACCTACCACAACAACCCATATTTTAATTTTTATGGGTCCCTCCTTTTTGTGCCTATTTTCTCCCATACAAGGCATACATTCCTGCTTCACTAAATAACTATGAGTTTAAGTCATCACTAATTCAGAATCATGTCCATCGGAGTTTATCACTCTACGCATCATCCAGAACTCTGATCATCGCACTCTGATAACTCTGGTGCGTCCATCACACTCCCTTTGTGGCACCCCGTGGATTAATAGATTCAAGTCCAACCTATCTCTCCTCCCCGAGTTAGTACGACCTGTCAAACCGCCACCTCCCCAAATGGCATCCTAAGATTGGACCCTCTATTTCTCGATTTATCAATCTTCAATAAGTTGCTTTTATTTCTTTCGGGACTAGTCACTTTTTCTAAGGTATCGAAGGAATATTCCTTCGATGACATTGTCGTCGGAGTCCAGTTTGTGCCCCATCCTCTCGAACTTCGAAGCTAAAACTCCGATAGCCTTTTCGAGCCCTCCCACGTGCGTGTCCAGCACATTCTTCTAGGCTTAAAGAATATTCTTTTGATATTGTTTCCATCATAGTTCGAACATTTCCTCATCCTTTAAAAATCTGATGGATTTTTTTCGAAGTCTTACAAGAAATATGCTTGGCACACATTTCTAGAAAAGAGAATATTATTGCGCTACCTTTTCTTCGGGGTTTAGCTTGAACCTTACCCTGACTATCTTTGATGCCAAGACCCCGACGGGTCCCACCTCCCTCGTAACGTTGCATATGGATCAGGTTGGCATGTTTTTTCATGTATAAGTGAATATACTTTCGATACCCTTCCATTCGGAGCTTGAAATAATCTGTGATCCCTCACTCTCTGAATGCGTGACTCCGATAAAAGTATTATTTTAAACTTAGCCTCGCAACACCTCTGATACACGAATCTGGGCATCCATCACCCTTAATGAGAATTAATGACAGAAATAATGGGCATTAATAACACAAGTTAAGGTCGGATCTAAAAAGATTCTCGTACACACCCGAGTTATGGAATGTTTGTGTTGGTTTAATGTGCATTGTGAGCTATAAACTCCCATCTTCAGACATATCTTACGTCGTAATTTAGTGAAGCATATGTTATGTCTTAATTCTTTTTTTTACTAAGTGTTGTTGCACAGTTACTGTAATCGCTTAATTACAGGTAACTCATTTTTGTCGTTTAAACATTATTTTTGTTGTTACAGTTAACGTGTTTTGTTTAATTAAGCCGGTACTCATTTCAACGTGCTAATATAAGACCAATTGGTAATTGATCATGGAAATCCAGAATCCCAAAATGTCGAAGGGCTCGGTGTACTTCTAGACAACTGCAAGGCCTGGACCATCATCTCGACTAGTTGAAGCTTTGGTTACTGATATTAATCATCACATTAGCGTAGACCATTGCCCCGGTTATGAAGAAACATATAGGATCTTCAATTCTACATATTTCCCTGCGGATGACGAGAATTTGGAAGTGTACCAGAATATCTTAAGAAGCGGTATCCATCTAGTAGTCGCTCGACCAACGCTTTTCCTATACAACAAGGCAGCACAATGGTGCCTCAGACAATTTGATGCCACAATAGTGAGCATCGTGAGTAAACAAGGGAAGCAGGTAGTGTCCCTCATACCTAAAGACATCGGATCCAGATATTATCTCCCACTCCCACATGCTCTCTAAATGAACCATTCTTAAAAGGGTTTTCCCAAGCAAGCAAAGGACCAACAAAGCAGATGAAGCATTGGTGGGTTGACGAAGACAAAACCCTCAAACAAGGCAAAAAATTAGTTCCTACCCACACGCTCAAGTATCCCTACAAGTTTTTGGTAGCCATGATCTTCTTCCTATATGGAGAAGAAAAGAGCACACATTTTCAAGTTGATTGGTTTCCTTTGGCACACACCATTGTCAAGACGGGACAAGTATTCAATTGGGCAGACCTCTTGGTTTTCAACATATGTCTACACGTAAAGAATCTCCAAGGTATGAAGAAATCATGTTTTTATATGTCAACCTACATTATCGATGCCATTTTCTCCTCTGTACAGTTTCTCGTCCTGGGGTGGAACTGAGACCGAAATCAACCTCCCATCCATGTATACTGCTCTCAATTATGGAGTGTTAATTTCATACAACACTTTTATGATATATGCAATCTATTTCTACTCCCTTTACACTTTGTTCTGTTTGGTTTCCCCAAACACAGAATCTCCTTCGAAGCCAGAAATGGGATGAAAAGGATAGTCGATTGGTTTCTCTATAAATATTATTCATATATCAGGGTGTATGGGACCACCGGAGCCCCACAAATTTTACCATACTTTATTCCAGACCATTTATTGATGAGGGAAATTGTGTACCAAACCATGGGTGAGGAGTTACTACACTATTGAAAACTAGTAGCAAAAAATTGTGGCCAGTGTTCCCTATCCACATTGGAAGTTACACTATTTTCAACAGCCAACATGCAAGGAAAGAAGCAGAGGCCCTACAAGAGCTATTCCTATGCCTATGAGAGCCTAAAGGCCATGATCCTCACGAGCTAGCGATCAGCCATGAAAGTTTTGATGGTCTCACCCATTCCAATATCCATGTGGTCGATTTCGAGGAAGATAAGTTTAAGGGAACACTCTCTTATGACGAAGTCCTACACCAGTTGCCCCATGACGCTGCCAAGTGGGAGCTTGAACTTGAACAAGAAGAGATCAAGAGGGTCACTCTAAACCAATTCCAGAGGTTGCTTCAGCGAGAAAATAACACTGACATCACCAAAGAGTAGGAGAAAACCAAGAAAGAAGAACAACTTGAACAAAAAAGGCTCCAAGTTGAACAAAATTATCAAACAAGGAAAGATAAGGAGGAGAAAAACATAAAAGAACATGAGTGCATGGCACATCAAACCGCGCTCCAAAAGAAAAAAAAATAAGAAGCCAAAAAGTTGGTTGAGGAAGAAGAAGCCAAGAGGTTAGTTGATGAAGCACAAGCCAATAAATTAGTTGATGAGGCAGAGGAAAAATGATTAGCGGGCGAGGTTGAATCTAGGAAGAAAGACGACAAGCTATTAAAGCATAATTCACACCAGACCCCTAGCACTCCATCAACGCCCAACCTGGGCATTGTGAACGTACCTCCTTTATAATACACTCCCATAAGTACCATTCCGGGAGATTCATCCTTCTCCTTCCAAGCCCTGAATTTTGAGGGTTTTGTAGTAGCCATTAGAGACTGCTACTTTGATAACAGGACAAGAAGTATCGAGAAGAGATCGGCCAAGAGGAAAAGAGGAGAAGACACGAGGTCAAGATCATCCACAAGGAGGGTATTAGAGTGGAAAGTAGGACCTAATCCTGAAGAAAACGCAGTCCGTGCAGCTTCAACAGCCAACGTTTTTGCAGGGCTAAATGCCTCATCTGTCCTTGAGGTAACCAATTCCCTCAATACTACCAAGAACAGAGTAGTTGAAATGGGGAAAAAGTTGAAAAATGTAAAGGACAAGTTCACTATAGATGTCCAGGAAGTTGTAAAAGCGGTTGAGAGTCTCAATATAGAAAATATGAACGGATCCCTACAAGGTCAAAGAGACCAGATGAATGTAGAATTTGAGAAAATGATGAAAATCCAATAGGACACCCATAGAAATGAGTTAAAAATGAAAAAAACAAAAACTCAAGATAGCCATAGAGGAGACCAGAGCATCAACATGCATTGTAGAATCTATCAAGGCATAGGCATTGGCATTGAGCGAAGAATTCGCAACAGGAAAGAATGAACTCCTCGATCTACTAAATAGCATACGGGTTGAGCGAGAAGAACAACTTAGGATGAAAAGCACATTGATAGAGAATCAAGAAAGGTATTAGGAAGCGAGTGAAGCCCTAGAGGAGATGATCACCTGGCAGGATATGCACAAACCTCCATCTACTACACTGTCGGTATATTCGAAGAGGGAAAGACTTAGATGTCATATTCTCTTTGACACTAGCAGACCTCTCTTCAAGAGTGCACACACCACCCAAGGGGAAGCAGTTGACACTTGTGCGAAGCTATGGAGTACGGCCAATACAGTCCATCGATGAAAAATCTACTAGCGCCAGAATGGTTGAGGTGGAGGATGACAAGAAATCCATCCAGGTGAACATCTAGAATCTATGTCAATTTGAGGAAAAAACAATTGAAGAACACATGTTGAAACCCGCCTGGATCACCAACAAAATCCAATCCTTTATCAAGAACACAGCAGAGCAGTTATATCAAGAAGTATCTACCAAAGTTTTCAATGAAGAATCGGTCTTGGAGAGATTACAATTAAGAAAACTCGAGAGCATATTAAGAGATCATTCCATTTGGAAAGAATGCCAAGATCAACTACAGGAACGGGGAAGTTCATGATTACAAATTTCACATTTTTTTCTAGATGTCGCCTACTTCAGTTATTGTAATCTCAATTTTGAATTCAGAATATGAAGAACCCCCTTTTTGTAAAATGACCCTAATTTCATGATTGCAAAGATGACGATTGTAAACAGTCACTCCTCACTATAAAAAGGAGGATTTTCCATTTGAAAGAGCTTTTGGTTTCGAAATGTAGCAAGACAATATTTCTACTGCAAGTTAATTTGAACTAAGAGACATTATAGTTGGAGATTATGGTGTTGATGTCTATGAATGTGACTATTCTATTTATGCATGTCTCTTACTGTAGTTTGTGAATATTGATTGATGAATTACTTCTGAATTAATGTTTGCAGTTTACAGTTACCATGGTATTCAGAATGAGTATAGCGATAGCATAATATAGTTAAGTAATAAATTTATTGATTCTAACAAGTTATGCTATTGAACTTGTACATTACTTGTGTTATGAATTTCTTCTATGCGAGTGATACATATATTTCAGTGTATTCATCTTTTTTAGTTTGCTCCTGATCAGAGTAGGTTAGTTTAGANTAATAAATTTATTGATTCTAACAAGTTATGCTATTGAACTTGTACATTACTTGTGTTATGAATTTCTTCTATGCGAGTGATACATATATTTCAGTGTATTCATCTTTTTTAGTTTGCTCCTGATCAGAGTAGGTTAGTTTAGAATTAGTTAGAGACTGCATATTAGAACAATAATCATCTAGCTTAGTTTAATTTTAGTTAGTTAGAATTTTAATTTTTAATTCATTTGAGAAACTTCAGTTCTCGGATTCATATTTAGTTAGTATTTTTAGTTAGTTTGGTAACCATGCCAAAATCTGGTCATAAATGCTACCCCAAACGAGAGTGGGTCTAATTGGGACTTGCCATTGGGCATTCTCCCTCATTTGATTGAAAGGGTCATTTTGACTCGTCAACGGAAATGGCGCTAGAAGGAGGTCCACTGAATTGAATGGCTACAAAAAAAATCTCAAACCCTTGATGTTTTGTCCTGCAAGCAAGCTTTTCCTCGACAAGTGATTTCCACCAAGTTTGCTCTGAACATACTGGATTTCCTTCATATTATGTTGTGAACACACCAGCTCAGGGTAGCACTCACTGCACTCTCGCTCATCCTGAACCATCATTTTCTTCCCCACAACCTCATGTCCTAACCATCTCGGGGATTGAAGCTATAATCAAACATTCAACCGAGCAAACCAATCGTACCCTGACTAGACAACTTAGCAGGCAGACCAGACAGCTACCCTTGGGCTACTCTCTGCCTGAAAATTAGGAAGACCTTCGACATATAGATCCCTTTTTCGTTGACCCAAACCCCTATCAAGAAAACCATTCGGTTGGGACCCTTAAATATCATGTTCCTGAGGATACTTCTGATTTTCCCGAGTCTTATGATTTTGATCTTGAATATTATTGATTAGTCGATGCAGTAGGAGGTAGACCACCCTCACCTCCTGAGTATCTCCCTCACACTCCTAGAGACGATTCGGAGGACAACTCCGAAGAAATAGACGAGTTTGAGGGCAAACCTAAAAATAACCCATATCAGATCATTGTGTATCAACCTCCAAACATGGTTGGAGAGAATACAAACCATAATCCTCCCCCCTACCAATCATGGTTGTTAGATGATGCAGTCATTGTACCAGGGATCCAACATGAGATTCCAAGACACCCTGAAAAGTTCCTACCTAAATTCGACCCCGACAAAAAGGATTCAGTTGAAAACCATGTGAAGAAATTCTTATTCACTATTAGGTTACAGAGCATTCGCCATGAATATGTCTCCTGTCGTTTGTTCCCCCTTACTTTTGAAGAGAAATCTTCGACATGGTATTTCTCTCTAGAAGAAGCCTCCATTCCAAATTGGAGAACCTTTGAAATAGATTTCCTCGGGAAGTTTGGGGAAAACAAAACACCTTCCACTCGGGTTCTAGAACTCTCAAGAGTCCTTATGGATTCGAAAGAATTGGTTACTGATTACAATCAACATTTCCTTACTCTGTTAAAAAGAATCTTGTGTGCCTCAAAACCCGCTGAAGACGTAACTATTGAATTCTACACCTCTTTTTTGCCTATGTCCATGGCCATGTATGTAAAACATTATGAGAAAGGCATTCTAGAAGAAGCATTCTAAGAGGCCCTTAAGTTTGAAAAAAATATGATGAGTTTAACATGTAGTTCTAGATCAAAACCCTTTAAAGATAAAGATAAGGGTAAAGGTAAATTTTTTGTGTCTAAACCCATTGAACATAAGAAGCCTTTTGATTCAATGGATATGGAATATCTTCGAAGGATCATTGAGAATTTATTCAACGGCCTAGTAGACCTGAAAAACGGTAGTGAAGAGGGATCCTCTAGCCAGAAAAAAATATTTAGGTTTCCCCCCAAGAAAGATAAGAACAAGCCACCAACCAACAAAACCACCCCTTCTCATACAGAAGGCATTAGCATGGAGGATATTGTCCATGCCCTCCAAACTTGGGAAACATAGAATATGACTGAAGTCGGTGATGAGGGAGGAGAACGTCAAGAACAACAAGAACAACCTCAAGTATCTAACGAGACTATAGAACAACAGTTAAACTTGTTTTGGGACATTGCTTGTGGTGAATATGAAGAAGCTAAAGAAGTGCACATCTCACAAAACGTCGTTACCACTAGGAGTGCCAATAAGAAGGTTTCCAATGACACCCTTGGTACCACCAATTCTACTTCTCCCGCTACTTCCACTCCCAATCAATCATCTTCTTCGACCAATACTACTCCAAATTCCTCCAAAACCACACCTTCCAATCCTGAGACGATAAATCAAACAGTGAAACCCAATATTTCTTCCACAACCTTGGCAAGGTTGGAATATGACTTCCTAGAAGATATGAAGAAGACAAAAGATAACAATTATTTGTTTGAACTTATGAAGATTCCACAAATTCAAGAGAATTTTATCAGAACTCTGCAAAGAAAAACTTCCTCTGGCACAAAGGAAGTAAATGTTGGAACCAATAAAGAAACCACCAAGGTAAATCCTGCTAACAATAGTAGTCCATCTAAAAGTCAGGTTGTGACTAATGCCTCTTTAACTGGTCAAAGATCCAGATCTACCACCCCTCCTTTCCTCATTACTTTTGAAATATTTAATAGAAATGTCCATAATTGCATGGTGGACTCGAGAGCTTCATCTAATGTCATGCCCCTAAAGGTCTATGAGAAGCTTAATGTCAAACTTGGACCATCTCACATTCAGATTATTCAGCTAGATAGAACCAAAGTTAAAGTTATCGGAGAATTGAAAAAAATCTTGATCGGGATGTTTATTAATCCAAAAGTTCATCAAACTATATATATAATAGTAGTAGACATACCAAACAACTATGGCATGCTATTAACTCAAGATTGGTTAGCTATGTTGAATGGCTACTTTGCTACCAACTGGTCCCACTTATGGCTCCTTTATAATGGTAAAATGAATAAGATCATGATTGATAGGGAAAGGTGTATGAAACATGCCGTTACTGACCTAAATGACCCAAATGAACGGGTAATGTTTAACAATTCAATTTTGGGTAATTATTCATATGAAACATTTTTTGAGAATTTCACAATTGAACCATCATCTCTTGCGGAATCTAACACAATCTGAAATCCTTCATTGCACCCATATTTTTGAGCCCCAATGTAATATAATTGATCAAGCCAACCGTTCCTCTAATGTACAACCTAACATAGTTTGTAGAGGTAGATTAGAAATGATGGTTAACTCGACTAACCCCACCAAAACAAAAAATATATATGTGAAAACTTAAAATCAAATGTTGCAACAAAAAAAGGGGATCCTGACATATGGACTCTATTCTTTGACGGATCCAACTCTTTGGAAGGTGCAGGTGTTGGTTGCATATTGAAAGACTCGACAGGAAGAAAAAATTTAATCGCATGCAAACTAGAATTCCCATGCACCAATAAATTATAATATTGCTGAATATGAGGCCTTGTTGCAGGGGTTAAAAAAAGTAGACTTGAAAGTTGAGAAAATCAAGGTATTCGGTGATTCCGAAATTATAATAAAACAGGTAAGAAACACCATTCATTGTCTTTCAAGCCATTTGAAAAACTATCAACTTGAGGTTTGGGAACTAATCAAATCTTTTGTTGCATTTAATATTAGTTCAGTTCCTCATTCGTTAAATTGTGACGTTCATTTTCTAGCCAATGTAGCGTCCAAGTTTATACCCTCTGACGGATTGATGCCTGACACTTTTTCTGTTGAAATTTTATACAGACCTTCAATTCTCGATAATATTGCAAATTGGAGACTCTTTGATGACGACCACCAGCTGATAAATTTATTACATCTCAAAGATACTTTAGGGACTCTATCATCAATGAAAGCCAACATGACTAGCTGGTGAATTCGGATATTTCTGTTTCAGATCAATCATAAAGCACATTAGGTTCAACTAACTGTATCCCAAGGAATGTAGTGAGATTGGAAAGACTCTATGATCTCCAAGAAAAGTTCAGGAAATTCATCAATCGTAAAACCAACAATTCATCCATGCAATTCGAAGTGGTGAATTTGGGGAAGAATACATCGCCCCAAAACATTAATCTAGGAAACAAATGTTCTCCTGAAGAAAAACAAGCTTACATCAAATTATTCTTGGAATACAAAGACATTTTTTCCTGGACCTATGAGGATCTCAAGACGTATGACACCAAGATCATACAACACATAATTCCCATGAATCCTATGACGAAACCATTCCAACAAAAGCTGAGGAAGATGCACCCCAACCTTGAGCCTCAGGTCAAAGCAGAATTGAATAAGTTGATAGCGGCCCAGATCATATTCCCAATTAGGCACACGTAATGGATCTCCAACTTAGTGCCAATAAGGAAAAAGAATGGGGATATAAGGCTTTGTATTGATTTCAGGAACCTGAATAGAGCCTTAGAGAAGGATAATTACCTTGTGTCGCCAATGGAACAAATCATGCAATGTGTATCCGACTCTGAGATGCTCTCCCTTTTAGATGGTTTTTCTGGTTATAACCAAGTCTTAATGGCCCATGATGATCAACTAAAAACAGCTTTTCGTACCAAGTGGAAAACATATGCTTACAGGAATATTTCGTTTGGTCTCATTAATGTCAGAGAAACATTCCAAAGGGCCATGGACATTGACTTCAAGGGCCTACTTGGAGAATGTGCAGTGGTGTATCTCGATGATGTTCCCATCTTTTCAAGAGATAGAAAAGATCATATAACTCGTTTGAAGAAAGTCTTTAATAGATGCAGAAGGCACGACATCTCTCTCAATCCTAAGAAATATTTTTTTGTTGTTGATTTCAAAGGAAAATTGTTAGGATTCATTGTTTCCAAGCATGGCATGAGAATCGAACTTGAGAGAACTGAACCAATTGCAAAGATCTCCCCCCCCCCTAAAAAAACGAAATCCATGCAGTCATTCCTGGGAAGGATCAACTTTGTAAAATGATTCTTCCTTAGTTTTTTCGAAATAGTGAAACCTATGCAAGGCATGATAAAAAAGAATGTTGAGTTCAAATGAGGGTCCAAAGAAAAAGAATCTTTCGATAAGATCAAAACAGATATAGCACAAGCACATGCATTGCTAAGCCTGTATTTTAGTCGAGAGTTCATCCTCTACACCTTCACGCTAGATATCGTGTTCGTGGCTTTTTTAACACAAAATAACGAGGAAGAAGATGAATTCCTTGTAGCTTTGATGAGTTCTGGCTTACAAGGAGCAAAACTGAAATACCATGAAGTGGAAAAACAAGCCTATGTTGTATTTAAAGCTGTCAAACACTTCAGGTCGTTCTTTCTCAAATCTAAGACAAAAGTCATTGTTCTTTACCCTGATGTTAGGAATCTACTGGTACAGAATGTGTAACACACCCGACCCCTGAGTGGCTTTCCTAGGGATGAGGCCTCAAAATTTTGTTCTCCTTAAGTGATCAAATCCTTCGTTCGAGGTCTCTACCACACTATGCTCATCCAGAGTTTCCCAACCATGGTCTCCATGCTCAAGACCGAGCCCAGAACTAGCGGATATATCTCCCCAAATTTCTTTGGGCGTACATTGGTGGAGGGCCACATGGCACCCACGTGGATCCACCTCACACATACTATTTCCAAGTTGCTTCCTCCATGGTGGAAGACCATCCACAATTCGATCTCATGACTGGACTTACTCCCTTTCTCCTATGTCAGTTGTGGAGGGATTTGACGCTTCGGTGCTTCACGCCTCTTATTATCTATGCACAAGACCGCCCGGAGTTCTGAACCTCCGAAGTCCCGTAAGCTTACCATGTGGCTTCAGCTTTCGGATCGTTTCAACCTCTCTACAATGCTACATCCCAAATCCTTCGGAGTCTCGAAGTCCCGGACTCCCGGAGGCCAGGTCACTTCACCAACCACATTGGTTATACGGACACGTACCAAGGACTGACACGTCTTACATTCCAATGGGACTATAGGGTATGTGATACAAACGAATCTGGGTGACACGTGGCATGTCAAGTTGGGGTCCACGTCACCCTGGGTGACATCACTGTACCACATCACCACGAACTGGCAAGCTTCTAACATTCCTTAGATCTCATGGTCGAGATCAGACAACGTAGGTTTATAGATCTACGGCTCTTGTTGCCTCGATGATTCGACGTTCGAGAGTGTTGCGATGCAACCTCCTCTTATCTCCCGAAGTGCCCAATCTCCAAATTAAAGGGGATAGCGCCACATGCCCCCCAGTATATCGACAGTTGGGAAAGAACCTGAAGGGTCCCTCGATCTATGATTCTGGGTCCTTCGCGGCTCCGGCCTTCAGGGTTTTCGATCCCGGTTTAGTTGATAAGTTAGGTTCACCTAACCACCTGGGAAACCGCCTAACATCGGTCAACCTTATGGAAAACCGAGTCTCCTGGTAAGGTCAGTCATACTCTGAAGTCCCAGACTTCCGGAGCTCCGAAACCAGGAGGTCTTAGCTTCCTCAGGCTTAGCCTATGGTTCCTAGGTGTTGGTCATATGGGTTCTCTCGAACGGATCTCGTCCGCTTGTCTTCCAAATAAAGAGACCTCCCCTTTCAAGGCTTGAACTTTGCTATCCTTCCTGAGCTTTATCATGAAATGGTTAAGGACTTGGGCCTGGAATCCTGGTCACACGGCAAGGAGTCTAAACGAGGTATCCTATTCGGACGGATAGGTTCAGATTGACATGATATCTCCTATCTCGGTTGTCTTACAATCTTATGTCCCAAGAAGCCTCAGGAACTAAGCTGGGGGCATACAGACTATCATTCATAAGCATAAGTTCACAAAGATATAAGTGCATATACATATCATGACCATTCCACACAAAAACCATTTATAAATACATATATATATATATATATATATATATATAAATCCAAGCATTTATCCATTATTCCAGTTCAATACATAAAACAAGAAAATACTTATCAGAACCAGAAGGCGTGATGCGAATGCGGGAAGGGGTCCATGTTTCCATCCAACCATAGGCTCAGTCACTCCCAATGGATTTAACACTAGCCACCCCCAAGCTAAACCACAATGATCTGCAATATAATATGTTCTTCTGGCTCAGCGACAGTAGGGACGGAGGTTACTCTTCTCCTCCCGCAGGATCTTGGCAACAGGTTACACAATACCAACCAAGGAGGACCAGCCTCGTTTATCAGCTTGTATCATAACCTTTCTAGCCATTTCCCTGTGACCAGAGCGCTCATTCCTTAGTTATTTTTTGAACCTGAGAGCTTAGCCTCTCATCTATGCACTCTTCGCAGGTCTTTCTCTGCCCACCACGCCTTCCTTTCTTGCCTTCCTCAACAAGATTTTATGTGGCCTGAATTCCCAGTCCATGGTTAGGTCTGAAAGTCTTACAGATGGGTGTTATGCCCCATCCCCTCATTAACTCTTGAGAAGGTCTTCCCACCTACCATCCTGACTGTAATTCATTTCTGTGTCAGAGAATTCTTCTGGTCCTGAGCAATGAAATCCAGTAAGGTATTGGTTTGGTGTAGGTTAACGCAACCATTCATGGTCCCCTTCACCATCTCTTTCATAGCATTCATGGTCTTTATTAGTACACCCCCCTTCCAGCAGTCATGCAACACTTATTCATTTTCTATTGAATAACATAATTTACATTCATTGACCTTTTATACAAAGGTCCATAAAATCAAACATTCACACATATTGAGTTT
Organism: Picea sitchensis; assembly: GCA_010110895.2. Taxonomy (NCBI): domain Eukaryota; kingdom Viridiplantae; phylum Streptophyta; class Pinopsida; order Pinales; family Pinaceae; genus Picea; species Picea sitchensis. The sequence goes on from SNQJ01S0022780.1 coordinate 32,995, forward strand.
GCCATAGTCTCTTGGCCAATATAGTTATATTTACAAACTGGGGTAAATAGGGTGTCACAATTCCCTCCCCCTTAAATGAACATCGTCCTCAATGTTCTATCTGTCAACGTGCTTTGCATATACAGAAGTGAACAAAAATGGATATGCATGTCTCATGGCATCATCAATTTCACATGTAGCCTCATCTGGGTCAATGTGTTTCCACTGCACCTTGACATGTGCAATGGTTCGGTTCCTGAGTGGGGTTTCCTTCTTGTCTAGTATGCATTGAGGTTCTGGCAGGAACTCTCCCTCCGACTCCACCTAGATCACAGACTAGTGAATTATATGATTAGAATCATATACATATTTATTCAATAATGAAACATGGAAAAAATTATGCACCTTTACTGTGGGAGGGAGTGCTAGCCTATAGGCTATAGGTCCCACTCTATCTAAGACTTCAAAGGGCCCACAATATCGAGGTGCCATCTTGGCACATGATCCCATTCTTAGGGAACTCTTCTTGGGCCTAACTCTGAGATAGGTATGGTCTCATGTATTAAATTCTCTGGGAGTTCTCTTTCTGTCATCGTAACTCTCTTGTCTATCCTGAGCAATCTTCAGATTTTTCTTTATCTGAATCACTTGTTGTTCCATTTCTTTCAGCATGTCGGGTCCGATTGTAATTCTATACACTAGATTACTCCAAATGATTGGAATCTTGCACTGTCTACCATAGAGGGCTTCAAAAGGGCTCATCTTTAGTGACTCTTGATAACCGTTGTTGTAGGCCAATTCTACCAATGGCAAGTAGTCTTCCCACTTATTAGGCTGATGCATTACATTCATCCTTAACATGTCTTCTAATATCTGGTTTACTCTTTCTGTTTGTCCATCAGTTTGTGGTTATAGGCTATTATAAACAATAATTTAGTCTCAAAACCAGCCATCAAGGATTTCCAAAATCTTGAAGTGAATTTTTTGTCTCTGTCAGATATAATCTCCCTAGGCATGCCATGCAGTCTGAATATCTCCTTCATGAAGATGTTGGCAATATCTATTGCCTTGCAAGTCGACTTGACAGGGATGAAGTGAGCAGACTTGCTCAATTTGTCCACCACTACCATGGTGGCCTCATTCTGCTTGGCCGATTTTGGTAATCCGATGATGAAATCCATGGAGATAGTTTCCCATTTCCATTTTGGGATTGGTAGAGGTTGTAACAATCCTGTTGGGTGTCGGTGTTCTACCTTAACTTGTTGGCACTCTAGACACTTAGCTAGATAGTCAGTTGTGTCCTTTTTCAATCCAGGCCAATAGAATTGTTTCCTGGCGGTCGTGATCATCTTCTGATATCCTGGGTGACCAGTATATGGTCTCTTGTGAAGTTCGTCCATTACGAACCTTTTCAAGTCGTCACAATTTGGGATACACAATATGTTTTTGTAAGTCAGCATGCCTTCATTGAGCATCTGATAGCCTTCATACTTTAACCTTGTAGGCTCTTGTCTTAGGTATGAGGTCACGGTCTTGAAGAATGCATATGTTTCTTGTGCATTCCTAACTCTTTCCCTGACATATGTTTCATAGGTGTTCACCGCTACCAGGTGAATCATTTTCACACTTCTACTAAGGGCATCAACCACCCTATTTTCCTTTCCTTTGATGTGTTTGATTTCAAAATCAAACTCACTAAGGAGAGCCATCCACCTAGATTGTCTAGCATTGAGCTTTGGTTGATCAAACAGGTGCCTCAACCCACAGTGGTTTGTCATGATTACAAATATCCTACCCAGGAGGTAATGCCTCCACATTTTTAAAGCATGCACTATGGCAGCCAACTCTATATCATTAGTCACATAATTGATTTCATGCTCATTCAATTTTATAGATTCATAGCAAATTACACATCCTTCTTGCATAAGGATTCCTTTGAGTCCTTCCTTGCAGGCATATGTACACACGAGGAAGTCATTATCAGTGTCTGCAATCTTCAGCACAGGTGCGTGCATCAGAAGGTATTTCAATGCCTAAAATATGTCTTCACATTCTGATGTCCAAGTGAATTTAACCTGCTTTTTCTGAAGAGCACTGATTAGACAACCAATATTGGAAAATTCTTTTATGAACCTTCTATAGTATCTTGTTAAGCCCATAAAGGATCTAATATCATATACATCCTTTGGGGTAGATCATTCCATAATAGATCTGATCTTGTCAGGGTCTACTGCCACTCCTTATTTAGAAATAGCATGGCCCAAGTAATGGACTTGCTTCTGGAAAAAGTTACACTTGCTAAACTTAGCGTAGAGTTGATGCTCTATTAGTACTTGAAGTACAAGTCTAAGATGTTCTTCATGCTCCTCTTTGTTCTTGGAGTAGATTAGGATATCATCAATGAAAACCAATACAAATATGTCTAGCAATTTGCTCAGTACATTATTCATCAAGCACATAAAAGTGGTGGGGGCATTGGTTAGTCCAAATGGCACCACCACAAATTCATAGTGACCATATATGGTCCTGAAGGTTGTTTTGTGGATGTCTTCATCCTTGATTCGGACTTGATGGTATCCATACCTTAAGTCAATCATTGAGAAAATCGAAGCACCCCCTAATTGGTCGAACAAGTCATCAATTTTGGGTAAGGGGTACTTGTTCTTTATGCTTGTCTTATTGAGTTGTCTATAATCTATGCACAGTCAGAGTGTGTCGTATTTCTTCTTCAAAAACAAGACTGGTGCTCCCCGTAGAGATACATTGGGTTGGATGTAGCCTGTTTCCATCAATTCCTTTAGCTATAGCTTGAGCTCAACTAGCTCGGGAGTACTCATCCTATAGGGTGTCCTAGACACTAGCACTACTCTTGGTGCAAGTTCTATCAAGATGTAATGATCCCAAGCCATTATGCAAGGATCATCATTGTTTTGGTGTCTTTTTAAAACTTTTTCTGAGTGAGGTATTTCGTCAAACACTTTGTTGATCTACCTT
>SNQJ01S0022780.1:41926-66697 GCA_010110895.2 Picea sitchensis
TACAATTGAAGTTGCTTAGGCAAAGATTAGCTTATGGTGATGACATGTTAGAATATATTTCAAGAATAAAGAACATACATCAAGACATCATCAAAGGTGGATTTCTTAAACTTGAAGACAATTTTTTTATCTCTATATTGATAAATGGATTACCTCCATATTATAAGCACTTTATTGAAACTTTGCAAATCACTGATAAATTATCAACTACAACTTTTGATTCACTTAGTGAACTATTAACTCAACATAGTAAGTCATTTGGTAAACAAAAACAATATGGTTAAGATCTTCTCTCACTAGTTCAAACAAAGTAGAAAGTTCAAAAGGAAGAGGAGCTTCGATCAATAATAGAGGACGAGGAAATCAAAACCAGTATTCTTATAGAGGACATGGTTGTGGGAACAGTTAAGGAAGAGGAAGCAATAATTTTCAATAGGGATCAAACAATTTTAGAAGAAGTCAATCAGAGAGACCTCCAAATCACAATTATCAACCTGGAAGAGGCAGAGACATGAGTCATATTATTTGTAGATGATTTAATTGATTTGTTCATTATGAATAAGATTGTAAACTCCAAATAATAAGTTGCCTAAGTTCAAACAAAATTCAACTTCAACGCAGTATGCTAATGCCAATGATGATGATCAAAGTGATTTTGAGTAGGTATTCATCGCTCTTCAATAGTCAAAGTCAAGAACTTTAATGGATTCCAAATACTCTTTTCTGAATGAGTATGAAGATGCCTAGTTATTGAATACATGTGCCACTTAGCACGTGATTTTCAAAACAGATTCATTTTGGTCCTTTCATGAATTTAAACTGAATTCAATTTTTTTGGTTGATGTTATGTGCATACTCCTCGAGGAAAAGGTTATGTAAAAGTTTTTCTTCCTAGAATTGGAGAAAAAATGTTTTCAAGTGTTTAGTATGTACCAACATTTAAAAAGAGTTTGTGTCCTTAGTAATGATTCAACAAGTAGGACATCAAATTATTATATACTATGGGTTGGTTAAAATCAACTCAATAAAAAAAAATCAAAACAATCATGACATTATATGAAGATGGTAAGCCTCTCAAGATGAAAGGGAAATTCATTCCTCAAAAGCAAGATTTTGCAGCAGCAGTTTATTCAAAAAATTCACTGAGAACGTTATGGCATGTTTGTTATGGACATCTGAATTTTGATAGTCTTTCACAACTTCAAAAAAAGGGAATGGTTGAAGGGATACCCACCTTTAAAAATAAAAATGAAATATGTGAAGCTTACATTTATGGAAAACAAAATAAACAAGCATCCCCTACTGGATCATAGCGAGCAAACAAATATTTGCAACTCATCCATAGTGACATCTGTGGACCTTTAGAGACATCTCTTGGAGGATGTAAATATTTTTTTTTTTTCATTGATTATTTCAATCGAACGGATTGGGTGTATTTCTTGAAGGAAAAGTCAGAGGCATTTGAAAATTTCAAATTTTGTCGTGGTCTAATTGAAAAAGAAACCAAGGAAAATATTGGTACTTTGAGGACAGATAATGGAGGGGAATTCACTTCAAATGAATTCCAAAATTATTGAAAATACAAATGAATCAGAAGGAAATTCACAAATCCGTACACTCCACAACAAAATGGAGTGGCAGAAAGAATGAACCGGACTATGATGGGTATGGTGAAATCAATGTTTAAATTCAAAGGCTTAAGTTCCTCCTACTAGGCCGAAGCAATTCACATTACATTTTACTTAAGAAATAGATCTCCCACTGCTTCTTTGGATGGCATCACACCATATGAAGCTTGGTATGGTTTCAAACCAAAAATTAAACATCTTCAAGTATTTGGTTTGATTTTATATGCTTTAGTTCCTAAAGAAAAGAGAACTAAGCTAGAATCTCAAAGTATGAGGTGTACTTTCATTGGATACTATGATGAAAAGAAAGGGTATTGATTGTTGTCATATGGTAAATTCGTTGTTAGTAGAGATATAATTTTTGACAAAACTAAAAGTAAAAGTTCTGATGAAATTAATCATCTCCTTAGTCATTTAGAGTAGAAAAACACTAATGGTAAAGGTAAGTTGAAAAAGAAACCAAGGAAATCATTTTGGTTTGAAAAAAACTTTGTTTCTTGAGAAGGAATTCCTTCATCAGAAATTTCTTTTGATTCTTTCGATAATGAAACTTCAAAAGATTCTTCTCCAACTCAAGACACTTTGGAGGAAAGGAGAGTCTCCATTTATGAAAATCCTCTTTTTGATAATAATAATGATGATAATTCAGATCCACAATCCACTCAAAATCAGAGGCCAAAATGGGCCCAACAACTTCTCAAAGATGTTCATCCATATGAAATGAAAAAAATGGGAACTATGGGTTCCTTAAGATTAGAAGCTAGTTTTCCACTGTTAACTCATTCTTCCACTGAACCTGCTACTTTTGTTGAAGCAGTCAAACATAAAGAATGGAAGGAAGCAATGATTAATGAATATGATTCAGTGTAACATGCAAATGGGACTTGAAACTTAGTTGATTGTCCACCTAATATTAAAACCATAGGTTGCAAATGGTTTTATCGAATAAAGTACCATCCAAATGGAAAAATTGACACGTACAAATCAAGACCTGTGACTAAGGTTTTTGCTCAACAGGAAGGGATTGATTATGATGAAACTTTTTCTCCAACAACTAAATACAATCAGAATGGTTATCAATTTGGCTTCTCAAAATGGTTGGAAATTACATCCAATGGATGTCAAAAGTGCCTTCCTGAATGGTGATCTCAAAGAAGAGGTCTTCATGACTCAACTACAAGGGTTTGAAGTTAAAGGACAAGAACATAAAGTCTGCAAATTATTGAAGGATATATATGGCTTGAAACAATCTCCTTGAGCTTGGTATTCAAAAATAGATAATTACCTACGAAAAGTGGGTTTTCAAATAAGTGAATCAGATGATACTTTGTATTTTCGAATGAAAAATAAGCACTTGGTGATACTTGTACTCTATGTTGATGACTTGATCGTAACAGGAAATAATGAAGTTCACATCAAACAAGTTAAGGAAGAACTTCGGGCAGGCTTCAAAATGACAGATTTGGGGCCACTTCATTATTATCTCGGAATTGAAGTAACTCAACATAATAATCAAATCTTCCTTAGTCAAACTAAGTATGTCACTGAATTATTAAAGAACTTTGGCATGGAAGGTTGTAAACCTTCTCTTACTCCCATGGAGCAGAATTTAAAACTTTCAAAATTTGAAGGGGGGGAATTGGTAGATGGTAAAAGGTATAGGCAATTTATTGGAAGCCTCGTTTATTTGACAAATACTCAACCGTATTTGTCATATTCAATCAACATACTTTCAAGTTTTATGTAGGAACCAAGGGAAAACCATTGGAATTTAGCAAAAAGGGTACTAAGGTATATTCATGGTACAAAAGATTTTGGTTTTCTCTGCAATAGGAACAAAAATTTTACACTTGTTGGATATTCAGATGTTGATTTTGTAGGTGGTATTGATGATAGAACATTAACTTCATGTTACTTAATGACTATGGGTTCAGCAACAATATCTTGGAGTTGCAAAAAACATGCAACACTTTCCAATTAGTCAGTAGAAGCATAGTACATATCAGTTGTGGAAGCAACATGTGAGATTGTATGGCTATGTGAGATTTTGCAGGATCTTGGTGCAATTCAAAAGCCATCAACTACTTTATTGATCGATAGTCATTCAACAATAAAGATGACTAAGAATCTGGTATTTCATTCAAAGACTAAGCATGTCGACACCAAGTACCACTTCATCAGATTGCTCATTGTCAAAGAGATCATCAAGCCTTAGTTATGTTCATCCGAAGATCAAAATTTAGATATTTTTACCAACCTATTGGGAGAATAAAATTCACAAAGTTTAGAAATGAACTTGGTATTTGTAAAAATGAACTTTCTGGTTAAAGGGAGGAATGTTAGCCTCATAATCCTAAAGTTCTATAAGTCTAAGTACTTTCCTAGAATAAATTATTTTAGAAATTAGTTTATGCTAGTTTATTTATCAAGAGGATATTTAGCCTAATATGTAAAGGACACCTATCATACTTATGTGATTATGTAATTGATGGTTCTCCTAAATTTTAGCATAGAATTGGGCTATATAAACTATCTATTTTTCATATGAGGTACATAGAATTTATGTCCTCACTATCTTTGTAACTTTGTTTTTCCTTATTTAATAAAATTACATGTTTGATGACACTTTTCCAACACATATATGAATGTATGGTGTATTAACCTAGTTTCTTATATGAAATATATGTTTCATTGCACTATATTACTTCTAATTGAGTAGTATCGAAAGGGATCCTATAAATATGTTGGAAAATCTAATGTGGATCTAATTGTGGCGACTTGGGCATACAAAGGAACAAATGCAAATTGGATAAGTTCCATTTGCAAATTGAGGTAAATTATCCTCAATTACCTCCATTTAATAATATAATTAAATTATTAGCATATGTTGTTAAGTGATATTGGTATAGATGGGTACCGATAAAAGGCTTTGAGACAGATTTAATGTATTGGTTGCTAATGGGCATAACACAACCCATCCCAATACTTTATTGTGTTGAAATAATTCTTTGGTCTCAGTTTACAAATATGCATAACACAACCCAGGCCAAAACTTTATTGTGTTGAAAGAATTCTTTGGTCTCATTTTACAAATATGTTTTAATGATGCTTTCATTATCACATAAGTGTTTTGTTTTCTTGGATATAAAAATGGATTGTATGAGGTAAAAGTAAGTCAAGATTTGATTTCTTTTTGACATGGCAATCGCTTGTTTAAAATAATTTTGAAGGGGATCTCTACATGCTTATTTGCAACCTGAATAAATAAATCTTTTTTTCTGGAGCACATTCGAGCTCAACATCTTAGCCAACATATCCATTAAATCACTGCTAGATAAGCTGCAATACTTGGGTTTATATTTGGGGGTCACGCAATGGTTAAATTCAGCCATCTTGAATGTGTATGCCAATTGTTTGAATTTATGTCTCTACCAAAAGATCCTTATTTTCATTGCGTGGTTGTTTGATAATCAATTCATGATGTGGGTAAATGGAAATGTTTAAATTATGGTGGTTAAATGCTTCATGATATGTGTTTGTGGAAAAGTCACAAGATTGTGATGTGTTTGTGGAAAAGTCATCAATCAAGATTGTTTATGTTTGCCTTGGTTGGTGCCAAGTATTTGTTGATTAAATCCAGTTTTCATAAGGAAAATGTATGCTTAAAAGGAAGATGGCAAGTATTGGAATGTTGCCCAACATGGGATTCGAGTTTCCTTATGAAACAAATGCTTCTTAAATAGAGTAATTTGAGTAATTTTCCTTTGTTGAGTTTTCCCACAATGTGTTTGATAAAATGGCTCTATCACAATTTAGGGTAAAGATAAATTGCATCCCAATGAATATCACTTTCATTTCTTTGATGTGTTATCTATGTTGTTAGTTTGATTCATTGTTGAAAGCAAGTAGATGTGCCTATTATTTGAGGGTAACCTATACATTTTAGGTTTATGAGAATGTGAGAAATGGTATCATCGTCCATAAATGACATTGTTTCTTAAGAAATAATATTGATAATTGTGATAGAATGTATGTAGTTGATTCAATGTGAATTTTATTATGGTTCCATTTCTCTCTTGCGTAAACATCACTTTTAGTTGCATACCAAGTGTTTGTGAAAATTCCATAATGAAGAGTGTTGCTTTTGGGTATTTTTAGAATGTGAGAATGAATTATGTTTTTTCTTTTAGTTTGCTTATTGAATTGAATTACACTGTAGGGTTGTGCTAAGCAATTATGGAAAGAAATTTGCAAACTTGAATTGTTTGGACTCTGGTTTTTAGAAAACATGTTCCTAAGAATTTCCTTATCAAATCCAATCAACTTTAGGGGGAATCTATACCATATGGACCTATGGCCCTAATAGAGAAATTGTATGCACACCAAACTTGTTTTTCATTATGAATTCACACAATATTAATACAATTACAATCTTGTTATGAGATCCAACTTATTCTAAACCTAGACACGTTTGTTGAGAGAATCTCTCAACAGAACTAACAAACCCAAACCAATTTCTAACCTAAGCATTATCTCCAACCTATTTTGAATTAAAAAAAAATGGTTTTCAAAACTAAATTTTGTATTTTGGACACTTTCGGAAAAACGTGGAGCATGATATGGGGATCCCTGGTTATTCAAATACCTCAATCAAATAAGCAGTGAGTATGTCTTCAAAGTGTTTGTCAAAATGTCTCTTAGAAATCATATTTATTGTGTTTAGTATGTGAGAGCAAATTCATTGTTCTTTTGGGCACTTTATTTGTTCATGTGTTATACTCATGTGAGCAATTTGATTTTTCAACGGTAGACTTGTTGTCCAAGGTTGGGTATTTTTTTATGGTTAAATTATATTGGTAAATCATGGCATAAAAAAGGGGTTTGATTTTTGAATTAATATTTTGTGCATAAAGCATGAAGATTCCATGGCTAGATTGTTGCTCATGGCCTGACTTAGAGTTAAAATTAAACGATTAATACAACAATTGACAATTGGTAAATCGTTGCCTTCCATGGCTACATTGTTGTTCATGGCCTGACTTAGAATTAAAATTAAATGATTAATATAACAATTGACAATTGGTAAATCGTTGCCTTATTGGGCATGAATTTAGAAGTGACATTTTTGCATTATGGAAAATCAATTTGAACTTAATGATGGAGAATGAATTGTCGGTGTAACTTATTAACTCTTGCATGTGATATGTGTGTCATAATCACTGGTGTTTTTTCTATGTGACTTGATTTGGTATTTACTGAGTTATTGACTTATAACTACATTATTTTAATATGTATTTGGCATAAACAAATTGAATCCTAGAAGCAAAAGCATCGATTGGAATGTGTTAAGTAATGGAAACATTGTTGTGTGAGTGTGTGTATACACCCTGAGTGGGTCTAATGGTTAAGAACATGTGTTACCTCCTAAGCGGTCACAAGTTCAAATCCAAAGGGGCTAGGGTATGTATACCTCCATAGACGTTAGCAGTCAAATTGTTGTGTGGAGGGGGNTTGATTTTTGAATTAATATTTTGTGCATAAAGCATGAAGATTCCATGGCTAGATTGTTGCTCATGGCCTGACTTAGAGTTAAAATTAAACGATTAATACAACAATTGACAATTGGTAAATCGTTGCCTTCCATGGCTACATTGTTGTTCATGGCCTGACTTAGAATTAAAATTAAATGATTAATATAACAATTGACAATTGGTAAATCGTTGCCTTATTGGGCATGAATTTAGAAGTGACATTTTTGCATTATGGAAAATCAATTTGAACTTAATGATGGAGAATGAATTGTCGGTGTAACTTATTAACTCTTGCATGTGATATGTGTGTCATAATCACTGGTGTTTTTTCTATGTGACTTGATTTGGTATTTACTGAGTTATTGACTTATAACTACATTATTTTAATATGTATTTGGCATAAACAAATTGAATCCTAGAAGCAAAAGCATCGATTGGAATGTGTTAAGTAATGGAAACATTGTTGTGTGAGTGTGTGTATACACCCTGAGTGGGTCTAATGGTTAAGAACATGTGTTACCTCCTAAGCGGTCACAAGTTCAAATCCAAAGGGGCTAGGGTATGTATACCTCCATAGACGTTAGCAGTCAAATTGTTGTGTGGAGGGGGTCCCTTGTCCCACAAAAAAGGGGGTCTCATACACCAATTTGGTGTCTAACTTAGTCGTCCATTCAATAGGAATTGGAATGGTGTCCAATATGGACATCAATGGCTTGTAAATTTCCTTGAAAAGCATGGTGTCCAATATGGACATCAATGGCTTGTAAATTTCCTTAAAAAACATATACTTAAACTAAATAAATTCCCTTATTTGAAGTTGCACTCAAAATGTCTGAAAAAATGCCTCTCTCCTGATTTGGGCAAAGGGAAAATGCAATCCATTAAATAATTTTACTTTTTTTTTAAATGTGGCATCTATATTCTTGGATTATTGCTTTGGTGTCCATAGTGTTCGATGGGAATTGGAATGGTGCCCAATATGGGCATCAATGACTTGTAAATTTCCTTAAAAAGAATATACTTAAACTAGGTAAATTCCCTTGTTTGAGGTTACATTCAAAATGTTTGAAAAAATGTATCTATCCTAATTTGGGTAAAGGGAAAATGCAACCCATTAAATAATTTTAATTTTTTTCTAAAATGTGGCATCTATATTCTTGGATTATTGTTTTGATGTCCATGTTAACCCATGTTTAGATTGGTCTTTCCACCATTGTTAGTAGGCAAATCGAATTGAGGGTAAACAATGTTACTTTTTTCTTCTTAATCTAATATCTCTTTTACTAATTGATTAGTAGTATGGAAAATTATTTGTATATTATATGTAGTAACTTTATATCTCTTTTGCTAATTGATTGGTAGTATGGAAAATTATTTGTATATTATATGTAGAAACTTCAAGGATAATTAGGAAAATGTGTTTATGTTGTTTTTGGATAAAAGAAAAAAAATGATGATCCTTTTTGGCTAGAAAATATAAGTTTCTTGTTCTTTGTTGATGAAGAATTACACTCTCCCTTGCATACCTTTGCAATTTTTTTCCTTTTGGTCTTTTGGTTTGGTTGGAAAAAAGATATAACTTGTTTTGTTTTCATAATGGCTTTTGGAAAAAAAAAATTGCATTTAAGCTCAAAATGAGATTTTTCATATAAAGTAGGTTCACCTTATTTGTGTTGTGGGAAAAATATTGGTCTTTATTTTTTATTTACAAACAAGTTTAAAATGGCATTTCTCATCACTTCAAGATCAAGAGATCACTTATTCAATGTCTTGAAGACAAGCAATGCATTAGGTTCATAATCAACATCGAGAGCATTATTTGCCTAAGTTGGATTGGTTGCCCACAATCACATAATTCTTACTCACTTATAAGGTGCGTTATGTTATGCATTATATATTTATTACTTCCTTAAATTGTGGCTTTATTTTTACGGTAGTTATTTTTAAGTTGAGTTTTGTATTGTTTATTGGTTTTTTCTGATCTCTAACATTTTTCTTTTCTTGTGGCACGAGAAAATTCTCGTAATCTCTAACATTTTTCTTATGGTATAAAAAAAAATTCTCATAAATTAACTTCATATTGGTTATATTAGTTGTTTTATATTATTGGTTATATCGGTTGTTTTATTAAAACTTGACTTTATTGGCTAACGGTTTAATTCTTGTGATGATGACATTGATGACATCTTTTTGACATATTTTCAAGTTTGATCTCGAATTGATGAATGAATAAGTTATTTATGTCAACAAGACCCTTAAGCATTTCTAATAGCTATGTCTCACCATATTGAGCTAAGGCATTATAAACTTTACCCACATGTATAGGTGAATCATTGACATGTAGAATACCTAAGAATGTAGTCTCGCCATATTGAGATAAGGTATTATAAACTTTACCCACATATATAGATGAATCACTTACATGTAGGATTGATCCAATATTAATATAAATATTAAACATTATGAATTGAAGTGACTATGGCACATGTTAGTTATATAATGGCATTATTTTGATACAAATAATTAGTTTTATGGTTAGTTAGGTTTTCATGTAAATATTGACCCAATATTACCATAAATGTGTGTTTATTTTCATGATATATTTATTTTTAAATTGTTTCCTTTAAGTTTTATTAATAAACAATATCTATCATCTTTCACTCCAAAGCAAATAAGAATATTGAGTTTTCATGGGGTTAGGTCTCGTCACAAGCAAACCAAGCAAAGGCCTTTGCAGTATATATGGGACTAAACCTCATTCCAGCAAATAATTTAGCTAGAATAGTTGTGGCCTTTGCAGTATATATGGGACTAAACCTCATTCCAGCAAATAATTTAGCTAGAATAGTTGTCATTGGTGATTCTGATTTAATTGTTAAATGGCTTCGAAAAATAAAGACTCATCCCAACCTTATGCAGATCTATCAAAAAAATCAGAATGACATAGAAAAAATTTCAAACTGTAAGCTATCATCACCCAAAATGAGCAAGCGGACTCCTTAGCTAAGATAGCAAAGCAATTTGAACAAAGCTCCCTTCATTTGCAGTATATATGGGACTAAACCTCATTCCAGCAAATAATTTAGCTAGAATAGTTGTCATTGGTGATTCTGATTTAATTGTTAAATGGCTTCGAAAAATAAAGACTCATCCCAACCTTATGCAGATCTATCAAAAAAATCAGAATGACATAGAAAAAATTTCAAACTGTAAGCTATCATCACCCAAAATGAGCAAGCGGACTCCTTAGCTAAGATAGCAAAGCAATTTGAACAAAGCTCCCTTCAAATCAATGAGGAATATTCTCAAAATTATTTACCTTAAACTATCCATGCTCCTTCGCAAAAAATTCAACCCCCTCAAGTAAAATTATCAGTCGAAAGGAAAAAATGAAAAAATACAAATTGGTTAAGATAGCAAAGCAATTTGAACAAAACTCCCTTAGAATCAATGAGGAATATTCTCAAAATTATTTACCTTAAACTATCCATGCTCCTTCGCAAAAAATTCAACCCCCTCAAGGAAAATTATCGGTCTAAAGGAAAAAATGTAGATTTAAAAAGGGAGGGTGGGTATGTGACCCCACCTCCCTTTAGCTATGGAATTGCTACCATCACTCAGAGTCATAGTGCACTAAGAAGACCTGTGGAAACTTCCCCTCAATTAAGTTTCTTCTGCAAAAATTCATCCCCCTCGACTTTGCAAGAGTCATCGTCCATACGAGAAATGCACTTCATTTGCTAGGCTCGGCATTGAAGATGTTCGTCATTCCATCATATTGCACCGTCCTTTCTCTACTGGTATTCAACATCGAGCTTGCTTGGGGATTTAACACCGGGTAATATATGGAATCGGCAACAGAGACTCAGTATCAAACTCTCAAGATTGTCTTGGCACTCCTGGTTCTGGAAGCATCCACTCTGCAGATTATTTGTCCTCCTAATTATGTGGCGATGAAGTAGTACTCCTTCCAATTGCACTGAATGTAAATTGGAGAGGATGCAGAAGCAATTACAATCACAGCAAACAGAAATGGAGTCTCTGAGAAATTCAAATGCACAACTAGTCTGCCAATTGAAAGAAAAATGAGGGATTGGCTCTGGTTCTTTGTGAAGTCAATCGTCATTCATCTCAACTCTAGTCTCTTCATCACCATCTACAGAGTCATCCAACCGAAGATACCGTCCAACAGCGGCCTCTACCATCAGAAGGATCAAGTGTGTTATGTGAAGTAATTCAACCTGTGTAAAACAAAAATTCTTAAAAATACATTCATTTCATTTTTTTCTATATGAGAAACAAGATTTCCTATTCTAACAATATGCAATGTCGCATAAAATTCCATTTCCCATGGGAGTTTATCACCAAGGAGAGAAGACCTCTGGGTTATAGAAATATGGAGATGCTAACCACACAAGTTGGAAGCCAATTCCAAGACTAACCTAGCACAGGGAAAAAACTATAACAAATGATTAATTGTTTCATCTTTGTGGTAAAAAGGGAATTTGGGTTATGAGATTTGAATATACTTCAATCATTGGTTAGGAGGAAATCCATCTAGAAACACGAACCAAGCAAACATTACCTTTTTGGGCTCAATAAAAAACTACCAAAAACTGCATGGAACCAAAACAACTAGGTAAATTGCTAAGCGACCACCCTCCATAGCTTGTTTAACTTGGCATCAATGATTGTCCTAGGGTTGAGCCATCGATACCCATAAAATGGTTTATATTTCTTGAAACCTTTATAGGAATTCCACCTCCAATATTTCCACCATGTAGTTGGAGCAARCAATCCAAACTTGAGTARAAGGTCGYCAATGACCAACTCCTASAATGCTAGCCAACAACCCTTCTCTATCAATCTTCACAAGGATCTATTTTCACTAATACATGGGTATTCTATGACTCCCACTTTGACCTAAGAACTCACAACAAATGTCAYGGCCTCTGCATTCATCCTTGAATGTGAGGTTTGGTCTTGTTCAGGATGCCCCTCTAAAAGCACCATGATGGACACCCATAAGTCAATAGCCTCCAACTCAAAAGTGTCATTTACAAAATCGAGCAAAGAAAAGCTTCATATGCTAAGTATGTATGTTGCAAACCCTATTTCAACTAGTCATCATGTACCACTGCTATTCATCGGCAACCCACAACATCCATAGAATCCTCAACTAGCTCACCTTTACAATGTTTTGAGTGGTGCAAATGAACAACTATATCCATGGGCTTGGGTGTCTCCTCATCACCACTGTCAAGCATCAAAACATTGGCCTCCAGTGCAGGCAAAACCGCACCTCACAAAATTTAATTGGAAAATTTCCTAAAGTCTACTCACACTGCTCTAACAACAAATGCAAGATTTAGTAGGTAACAAGACCAAGGACATGGAATGGTTTTGGTACTTGATTCACACCACGGTGTTTTGTTTGTTCACTATATTACATTTTCCAACATTTTGTATTAAAAACTACTTTGTTGATCCACAAGCTGTGATATTGGAACTCTAATCTCCTTTGTTCCATATCTTGTGTTTGGAAAGGATTTGAAGATCTTACTACAAGAATATTTTAGAAAGAAAAGTTAATGTCGCAGGTGCCAAGAATGGTCTCTTATCTTGATGGAAATTGGAATGTGCTTGGGAAAACAATGTTTTATTGTACTAGATGTCATGATAATAATAATTGTTTGTAGTCAATATCATTACAAGGACATTTAATAAATAAAAAAAGGTTTTCATAGACCTTTAGCAAGAGTTTCCTTATTCAACAATATATATCAAATACATGTAGCTACCACGCCACTGAGTCATCCATACTATTTTTTCTAGCTCACACAACATTTTTTTAGGAAACATTATATAGCACTAGGTTCCTTGAGGACCACTTCTCCGCCCTAGTGGCTCTTAGCAATTGTTCTAGTTCTCTTTGGCTCAACAACCACCTAGAACATGTTGATGTTTTGGTAGTTGCAGGAGGTATTAACCTCCACGTTTAACCTATGACTTAGAATAGAATATTCCAGAAGTAAGTGAACCATTAAATAGATGTGTGGAAACCCTAGAAGACAAGTCAGCCTAGCAGAATAAATAATACTAGAAAATTATATTCCATAAATACAAGTCGACTCCACAGGAAAAAGATAAATATAAAATATAATTACCAGAAAGTGAGGTCGTCCCAGCTAGAAAATTCATTGGACAAATTAATATAAATAGAGGATGTTTTAGCTCATTTGTACACCCAGTTAGTGCACAATTCTTGTGGAGAGTTGTAGTTGCAACTGCAACTGCAACTACAAGGAGAAATAAGGGCGCATGATCATCTCTTGGTCTTGGTCTCTCTCTTGGTTATTTTATTAGTGATATTCTTTCTAAGTATGGCGCA
Organism: Picea sitchensis; assembly: GCA_010110895.2. Classification (NCBI taxonomy): domain Eukaryota; kingdom Viridiplantae; phylum Streptophyta; class Pinopsida; order Pinales; family Pinaceae; genus Picea; species Picea sitchensis. The sequence continues at coordinate 55,477 of SNQJ01S0022780.1, forward strand.
AGTTTGAGAGAGAGAGAGAGAGAGAGAGAGTAGTGCAATTGAAGTTGTTGCAGTTGTGTATGGTACTTGTTCTGTGGATATGGAGACTCTCCCTCTTGTGTGCTACCCTTGGAGAAGGAGCACTCTACTTGTCTTGAGTTGTTGCTGCAGTTAGCAACTAGGGTTTATCTGTTGGTCTGGAGTAGGCTTGCCAGAATTATTTTAAGTAAAGGTTAGTGTGCTCGGGGGTGGCGTATATGAATGCTTATGGTTGGGTGACAATGATGTGACATTGTCTATGGTTAAATGAGCATACCAAAATTTCAACATGGAATCAGAGTTGGTTTCCTTCGTAACAGTCTAACTGTTGGAAGGAAGATCCTCAATTTCCCCCTGTTGCCATGGTATTAGGGTTTCCTCATAAAAACCCTAGGTTTGCAGTGCCAGTTCCTTAATGCCAATTCCTTCGTGTCAGTTGCAACACCAGTTGCAGTTCTAACACTAGTTGCAGTACCAGTTGCATTAAAGTTTTTTGTGAAACGTTGGGCCTAATATTTGGTTGTTCTAGTGTGCCTTACCCTAGCGCATCTCCAATTACCTTTATATTGCAAGTTGGAGCACTTTGAAGTTTTAGGGTTCGTCATTGCTTTCTGGATGGTGCCATTGTTTATCGTTGCATGTCGTTGTTGTCGGAGATATGTACTTAGATATGTTTAAATTGTATCACTATTTTGAGTTTGATTGCAAGATAAGGGATCTCTAGTCCAAGCAACAATCGTAGATCCAGAGGGATCTCAGATCCAGCACATTCATAGGAACAACACACTCCAGGTTTGATTGTTTTCATATGCATATAGTTGTTATGGCATTATTGTGACCTTATGAACATCTAGTTGTATTTTGATCTATTGAAGTTATGATTATCATACTAACCTATGTTCAAATTTAAAGTTAGAAACTAATTTTAGTCAAAGTATTATATTGATTAAGGTTGAGACTTTAGAGTTTATTTGCACTATATTCTCTAACTCAGATTTTTGTCTAGAAAGCATATTGTCTTAAGTACAAGGGACATGTTGAAGAGAATACTTGTCATCTTGAGTGAAGGAGACTCGGAAGAAAATCAACAACACTCATTCTTGAAGATAAGACTCTAAGTTCCAAGTTTGATTAAATTAATAAGTTTCCAATTTGCACATATCAAGTTTGATAATTGCTACATTACTAGTTGTGACAGTAATCCTTGAAAGGTTCTATAACTTCTAAATACAATGAATACTTGGCAACATGTGAGTATTATTGATATAAATGCTTGCAAAATGAAATAACATCTCCTCTAGGAGATATTTCTTATTATTGTGTTTTTATTTTGGTTCTTGTTCCACGCAAGTCACAAGTAATAGCTCTAAGAAGGAGTTAGTATGATTATTGTTCTCGCTCTTGTTTTTATTATTATAAGAGTATTATTCTTGTCTAGTGTTTTTCCCTTTGTTTTCCTTGTTATGGGCAGGTCACAGGTGATAACTCTAAGGGAATCTATAGTGATGGTTGCAGGAGACAACATATTAGATGGTCTCTAATTTGAGACATGGAGCAGGCTATCTAGATAAGAAGTTGTATACACAACCATATACATCCATGTACCAAAGAAGAAGAAGATGAAGAAGGGTACTTTTATGAGATACATAGTATCTCATATGGATATTGATTGTAAGGAGTAGAAGGCTCAAAATATGACCGAACAAATCCCTATAGTGCAATTGATCACTCTCCAGATCATCAGGAAGAGTTAGTAGAGCTAGAAATGCCTACCCAGAATCGTTGCAGTAACCAAGAAGAGACCAACGTGGTCCCATGAAACTTTGCAGGATGCAACATTGATGAGCCATATCATGAGGAGAAGATGGCTCCGAAGATTATATAGACTCAGAGGGAGTCAAGCTTCAAAGGGAGAATGGAGACTCAAAGACTTTCATATTCATATGGAAGAGAGAGACGTCTTCCAGAACTAACAGACAGATCCCATGGATTGAGAAGGCTAGATCGAAGCTTCAGAGGCTTCGAGGAGATATGATATCTTATGGAAAGATTCCCTTGCTTCAGTAGACTTTGTTGCAGTGACTGAGGAGGAAGCCAGTCAAAAGGACTGGGATACATATATTTTCCTTGGTTCTAAGACCAGAAGAGAAGTAAGTGGTGACTTCCAAGTTGATCTACAAGATCAAGCATGTTGCAGATAAATATCCTAGAGATGTACAAAGCCTGATTTGTTTCTAGAGGATTCTCCCAGCAAGAGGGAGAATACTATGACGAGACACTTGCTCCAGTATATTTCTATTGACGAACAGGTAGCAGATATGTTGACCAAGCCTTTGTCAGGGACAAGCTTGGAGTGGTCCAAATGTGTTTTTCTCCAGTAATGAGAAGTGATGTGTTCCCCAGTAGAGGGAAGTGATGAGATCCCCATTAGTGGTATGCTACCCCAGCGTAGGTTGGTACTCCAACGCAGGCTTGTATGCTACACCGGCATTGGTTGGTACTCCAACGTAGGCTTGTATGCTACCCCAGCACTGGTTGGTACTCCAATGCAGACTAGTATGCTACCCCAACGTAGGTTGGTACTCCAACGCAGTCTGGTATGCTACCCCAGCACAGGTTGGTATACTAATCCAACGCAAGCTGGTATATTACCCCAACACAGGTTGGTATGCTACTCCAACGAAAGATGGTACGCTACTCCAGTGAAAGTGCACAAATTCCTATGATATATAGATCCGTGATTAACAACGGGACAATGATTGAGGTGTGAAGAAGCGCAAAAGCAGTGATGATGGTCATGCCAAGAGGAATATCTTCCTCGTTAAGAGAGAGTGTTAAATTTTTTAGTCAGATTATGTGTGAGTTGACGAGTTACTGGTTTTGTATGAACTAGATGTCGACCTGTAGTGTCGGAAATGATTCCTAGTTAGAGTGTCGATCAATAGCATCGGAGGTTACTAGCTGGAGGGCCAACCAGTAGTGTCGGAGGTGTTTTCCAGCTAGATGGCTAATGTGCAGCTATGATGGTGATACTTCTTACATGATTTGTTTGATCATATGATAGCTTGTGTGGCTATGGTGATGTTACATGTAGATTGGTCTACAAGACCATGTGAGTCTTACCCATGCCATGTGATATGGATGGATGTGTTTGAGATCACTACATGAAGAACATCTTAGTTAATACCTCCCTAGCTAAGAGGGAGTGTTGATGTTTGGTAGCTGTGGGAGGTATTAACCTCCACGTGTAACCTATGACTTAGAATAGAATATTCTAGAAGCAAGTGAACCATTAAACAGATGTGTGGAAACCCTAGAAGACAAGTCAGCCTAGCAGAATAAATAATATTAGAATATTATATTCTAGAAATACAAGTCTGCTCCATAGGAAAAAGATAAACATAAAATATAATTACCAGAAAGTCAGGTCAGTCCAGCCAGAAACATTCATAGGACAGATCAATATAAATAGAGGATGGTTTAGCTCATTTGTACACCCAGTTAGTGTGCAAGTCTTGTGGAGAGCTGCAGTTGTAGCTTCAACTGCAGCTGCAAGGAGAAATAAGGACGCATGGTCATCTCTTGGTCTTGGTATCTCTCTTGATGATTTTCTTGGTGATATTCTTGCTAAGTATGGCGCAATTTTGAGAGAGAGAGAGAGTAGTTGCAGTTTTTCCAGTTGTGTATGGTACTTGTTTTGTGGATATGGAGACTCTCTCTCTTGTGTGCTACCCTTGGAGAAGGAGCGCTCTACTTTTCATGAGTTGTTGCTGCAGTTAGCAACTAGGGTTTATCTGTTGGTTCTGGAGTAGGCTTGCTAGAATTATTCTAAGTAAAGGTTAGTGTGATCGGGGGTGGCATATGTGAATGCCTATGGTTGGGTGACAATGATGTGACATTGTCTATGGTTAAATGAGCATACCAAAATTTCAACAAAACAATAATCTTCAGATCTCATTTTTCTTTGGAGAAGGTCATCCCACTCAGCTCTCTCTTAGACGTAAACCCTAGATGCTTTATTCCTACGGATTCTCTTAGCAATTCTGTTTCAATTCTTGAGCTCTCATATCTAGTTCTTTTTTTGGTAACTACCCTCCCACCCAAATCTCTCTTTGATGCAAACTCTAGATGTCTTGTTCCTAGAACGTCTCTAAGTGTTTTTGTATCAACTCTTGAACTCCCAAGTTTGGTTCTTTTTTGGGGACCACCCTCCCACCCAAATTTCTCTTCGACGCAAACCCTGGATGTCTTTTCCCTAGGGATTCTCTCAACATTTTTGTTTCACCTATCCAACTTTCTAAATCTAGTTCTTTTTTGGAGAATACTCTCTCACCCAAATCCTTCATCAACTCAAACCTTAGATGTCTAGTTCCTAGGGCTTCTCTCAACATTTTTCTTCAATTATGTAGCTCTTCAAATTTGGTTTTTTGTGTCGACCACCCTCCCACCCATATCCTTCATCAACAAAAACCCTAGACATATTTTTCCTAGGGATTCTCTTATCATTTTCACTTCAAGCAAACTTTCAAATTTGGTCCTCTTTGGAGGTTTCCCTCCCACCAAGATCCTTTGGCATGTCATTGTTGGGATTCCTTTTTATGGTTCACACCTTTACTTTGACAATTTTTTCAAAAACAACATCATTTGACTTCCTTTGAAGTTTCACATTGCCACCCTAGCACCAATTTTTAGTAGCAATGGTGCATTTAGCATCAAATCCCTTGTTATGTTGGGTTGTCTTGAGGCCTACTTCTCCAGCTAGGAGTATTTGTTCCAACAAAGCACCAATGGGCATATTATTTTGACAACATCACATGGCACCCATTTTACAACAACAACATATCTCTCAGTCCTAATCTTTTTTTCATCTCCGCCTCTTTGTTCCAATCAACACACACTGATTGAATCTAGACTTCCAATGCTATATACATCGTATTGCAAGTAATTGCATTGTTTTGACATTCTCTCGATCAATTCCTAAACCAGGAGGAAAGTGAGGATGCTTTCAAGTTAAAATGAGAGGAACTAATATGGAACATCCAAGCGCATCCCCCAAGAAGGGCACCCCACCAATAATGCACCTCTCCATGAGGACTCGTTTCCAGAGTGCAAGCTTCATCTTTTGCATAATTTATTAGTTATTTCAACCTTCAAGTTGCATGCACTTAGTTAATTAGTTTCTCAGTGTTCGAGCTATGTGCAAGTGGTTAGATAGTTAGCTTTTATTATTTCTTTAATGTTTGGTGGACACATTATCAACCTACAAAAAAGGCCTTTAGATGGCATAATAACATAAGCGTCTATTCTAGGTCTTAGTTCTACCTTATTTCCTTTATTATGATGGTGTTTGCTTCATTGGTTCATGGTGTTTTCGGATGAGGTTCATCAAATTATAACACATTAGTTTCATGTCTCTCTACCTTTATACATAATCTAACACATTTATATCAAACCTCGTGTATTTTATAATCTCTTACACAATGGTTCGATAGCTCATTTAAGTGAGTGAAGATGTTATTCATTTAAACCCCTAACAAAAACATCATTTAATCGTGAATACTTTATTGGGAATCCATGAGGACTCATTTCTAGATCTCAAGGCTCATATTTTGCATAATTTATTAGTTCTTTCAGGATTCGAGTTGTGTGCAATTAGTTAATTAGTTTTTTTTAATATTCGAGATGTGTGCAAGTGATCTAGGAGGATCCCCACAACCGATCAAATTATATGGTCTCAAACTCTAATGAAAATGTTTTCATGTCTAACAACTCGTCAATATCTTTCCAACATAATTTGAACATGTCAAACGAACATCGTACACAAAATTTATGGCTTACTAAAGTTGTAGACAAATGGAAGAAAACAAAAAGGTACAGTGTTGATGTCATCTGTTGACACATGGCAAGTTTTGGTGTTGAGACATGGAAAGATCTGGTGCTAACACGTGAACTAATATTTGGCTGACATGTAGATCAATAAGGAAACATGTGGAAATCTTGGCTTCCATGTGGCACTTCATGCGTGGAGGTTGTTAGTTGAGATTCATTAGGGATTTTAAAATTATATTTTACTATGCCAACCAATCAAATCCTCTAGAATCATGTGTCATTAATGACCATGTTGCATGTGCTAGCATATGTGTCATTAATGAACCTATTGTATGTGCCAACATACGTTTCATAACCCATGAAGTCAACCCAATACGTGGTCTACATACCACTTATCACTTACCTTATGTGTAACCCACATAAGCTTTTATGGTACAAAATTTGTTAAAGCACGATGAATGTGGGATAGATCCCCACAAATTGGAAATAAACTATGAGAAGGGAGAGTTCAAGGGGATTTCAACCCCACCCATTTCTCCAAAACTATAGTGCCTTACCATTCGGCCACGAGCCACAACATTGTTATACAATGGGCCAAAATTATTTTGAAGTGGACAACAATATTTTGTATAAAGAAATAGGAAAAGATAGATTCTTTTTAGCGGAAAGAGGCCGAAGAGGGTTGTCAAACCAGTGCCATTGTCTTCCCAGATAACTTTAAAGACTTTTTATCATATTGTAGGCCATTTTTTTATGTAAAGAAGACATATTGATGTATTTTTCATCATTTTTAATGGATCGGTTCCTCGATTGAAGAAGACCCAAAGACGTAGCACACGCAGGGTGAACTCCGTTAACAATTTGTTGAGTATTGTCTATGTTAAGTGTTGTTCTATTCTCAATTTAAGATATTTAAATTGTTATTTAAATTTATTAAGTCACTTTTTAACAAAATTACGAGAAAATTGAGAAGTTGTGTATAAGCATTCAAATTAATGTAACAAAGCAATTTTAACACTAATTTTGGATCAACAAGTAGTTAGGCAATGAGTTTTTATTATTTCTTTAATGTATGGTGAACCCATTTTCTACCTATAAAAGGGACTTTTGGCCAATGGAATAACATAAGCAATTTGTTATGAGTTTTAATTATGCCTTATTTTATTTATTGTCTTAGTGTTTTCTTCGTTGGTTCGTGGTGTTTGTGGGATGAAACGCTTTGAGCCTCATCAAATGATAACCCATTAACACATTAGTTTCTTGTCTCACTTCCTTTAGGCATGATCTAACAAACTCATTTGTTTCAAACCTCATGTATTTTATAAACTCTTACTCAATGGTTCAATAACTTATTTTGTAACATCCCCTGACTTAACTGGGGAACATTACTATGTGGAATACACTAAAAAAAAATTAAAATCTGTTAGTTAATTTTCTGTAGTTTACCAGCTACAAATTATACATGGATTTAACTATATTTTGATACTCATAATTAAATGCATCTACAAAATTCTAATTGAACATGAGTGCAACTAATAAATCATCTACGAAAACTCATAAAACCATTCTCATACATAGAGTAAAATGAACAGCCATAAGACTCATAAGAAAACTCAGAAAAATAGATAAACACTTATCTTTTTAAAATATGTGTGCAACCATCTGCTTGGGAAAGACGTTCCACTTGTTCAAAATCTCAACAGCAAGTCACTCTCGAGTTGGGGCTAGGAATCCACAAAAGAAGGGTGTCTCTCACAATCCACTCACAACTCACTATCCCACAACTCACTGGTATTCTCCTGCAGTTGTCCTAAATTTCCTCCAACTATATTCCCCTTGACCTTCCCAACCCAAGGAATGTACCCTTTCACTACACTCAGTCCATCAAGTGTCTCATTTGTTTATCAATGTCTTCTCTCCGACACAGGTAACAAGGAATTTCTCTATTGGGAACTCACTGCCAAGAAAACTACCAGCAATAATAGAAACACTTGTTACAGTGAAACTCCCATAGGAGTTCACTCTTCAGGCTTGACAATCTAGCTCTTCAATCTTCAACTCCAACATGCTCCAGAATTTTCCTAGCTTTCTTGCTCTAGCTCTAGTGTTTTTTTCCCTGCTCTATGCATTTGTTTATGCCAAAAACTGAATGTAAAAAACTATCAATTCTCCCCATATGAATTTCCTCTATTTTCCCAAGATAATTGACTACTCACTCTGCCCAATGTTGATTGTACTTCATCCTCATGCTCTCCAATAACTATGGGATGTAACTCTCACACCCACCCTTTAACAGGTATTCAATGATTGAGCTCTCATACACTCAAACATAAAATAAAGTTATCCTAAATAATAATATAATTCATAAATTTGATTTTGGATTAATACCCACAAATCATTCCCCTTTGGACCCCTCTTAGGAACTATCTTCTCTTTTGGAAAACCTAGTCCTCATCTCTGTCCATTTTACCAATAGTTGGCATCAGATTATTTTTATTAAAAATAGAAATTACAATTCGCATATTACATCGTTTGGTCATAGCCACATTCATATCTACATTATGCATTAATTAAACTGGGGATTATAGTGGGGATGTTACATTTCCCCTCCCCTACAATTGAGCATCGTCCTCAATGCACAACACAATGCCAAAATACATATACAAATTTATCATAATATTCAGAAAATAAAAATATCAAATATGTTTACTCTCCAACAATAGTTCCAACCATAATCTCTCATTCTTCTCAAACTATTAACCCAAAGATTGTGCCCCCTTCACTGCTCTCACTCCATCAGGCTGTACCATTCTTTTATCAAAGCTATCAGCACAAGTGACCAAAAATTATGAGATGTGGTTCTGGAAATCTAGCTGCCCAAAAAAAGAGTCTTGCATTTTCAGCTTCTATTTTCTTCAAAATTGACAAACAAATGTGGGTATTCATCTCACATAGTTTTTTCATGCTCCCATGTTGCATCTTCAGGACCATAGTAGGTCCATTGAACCTTTACCAACCCTATGGATTTGTTCCAAAGCACTTTGAATTTTGGGTCCAAGATACGTACTAGTTCCACCCAAAAATCCCCTTCATTTTCCACCTGGATCACAATCCAATCAATTATGTGGTTAGGGTTGAGCACATATTTTTTTAATAATGATACATGAAATACATTATGCACTCTCATGGATGAAAACAATTCTAGCATGTATGTCACTGGCCCTGTCTTCTCTTATATTTCAAAAGGCCCACAATATCTTGCTACCAACTTTGGATAGCAACCCAATCTTATTGAACTTCTTTTCACTTTCATTTTTAGAAAAAACATGTTTTCCCACTTTAAAATATCTAAAAACTTTGTTCTTGTCTACATAACTCTCGTGTTTGTCATGGGAAGCCTTTAAATTATGTTTGATCCTTGTCATTTGGCCTTCCATTTCCTTTAACAATTATGGTCCAATGAGAGCTTTGTCTGCTAGGTTATTCCAACACACTGGTGTGTTACACTTCGTGCCATACAATGCTTCAAATGGGATCATTTTTAATGAGGATTAGTACCCATTATTGTAAGCAAAATCTACTAAGTGGATGTAATCTTCCCACTTTGATGATTGGTCCATCACATACATTATTAGCATGTCTTCAATGATTTTGTTGGTTCTCCCATTTGACTCTAAGTGATACGTTGTACTACAATTTAAATTTGTTCCAAAGCCTTTGAACAAACCTTTCCAAAAATTAGAGTTAAACTTTGGATCTCTATCTAAAACAATTTCCTTAGGCACCCCATGTAGTCTAGCAACCTCCTTCAGGTGGATCTTTGCAATATTTGTTGTCTTGCATGTAGTCTTTACTGGAATAAAATGTGCATCATTTGTTCATTTATCCACCACCACCATAATGGAATCATGTTGCTTCATTGTCCTAGGCAACTTAGTAATAAAATCAATTGTAACCACTTCCCATTTCCACCCTAAAATGGGAAATGGTTGTAATATCCCTGTTGGATGTTTATGTTATGTCTTCACTTTCTGACACTCTAGACACCTAGCTATATAATTAGCCACTTCTTTCTTTATTCCTGGCCAAAATTATTTTGACTTCTTACAGCTGCAATTGCTTTATGATATCATGGGTTCTCAGCATATGGCACATTTTTCATTTCTCTTGGTATTATATTTTTCATCTCTCTTGAATTTGGCACATATATTTTTTCTTTGTACATGAGGATTTCATCATCTTTCAATGAATCTGTTAAGCCCTAATATTGGCTCATTACCCCTTAATTGGGGCATATTATATTAGTAAAGTTATTTTATTTATGTCATCTTTAGGCCATTAGTTGTAATTATACCTCCTAGTCTCCTATATATACCAAGGAGACATTTTCATTTTGAATCATATTGTAATTGAACAGTTAAGTGGGGTAAAAGGAGGTTGCCCCCTCGAAGAGGCTTATTATCTGAAATTATCTATTTTTCAAGGCATTGAGTACTTTTTCTGAGGTTTTTCTATGCTATATTGATATTCGGTTCCTAACATATGGTATCAGAGCTCAAGGTCTTGGGGTTTCTCTACTACATCTGAGACACCTTGGAATTTTTTCTATAACTTTTTTTCTACAATGTTTTAGAAAGAACGGCTTGGAGGATATTTAGTAGAAGGATCAAGGTACGTTGGGTTCAAAATTTAGCTCATGAGGCCTTATACTTTCGGAGATACAGCTTGTACAAGATAGGGTTCTAGAATCATCCTGAACTGAGTCATTGCGGAATTTTCGCTATAAAAACTTTTCTATAATGTTTCATACCCTGAAATTCAGAGGATATTTACAGAAATTAGTAAGGTATTTGTGGTAAAATGTTCAGCTTCTGGGTCATCTTAAATTTGTAGATACACCTTGTGTAGGATAGGGTATCTGACTAGTCCTATTGACTAGTCTCAAGAAGGTGTTCCAGGTAAAACAATCATAACTTCTTCCTAGAGTATCCAAATTGAGTGGGACTGGTTTCATTGGATCGTGGACAATCTGTAGTATTTCTGGTGCGAGTTTCAAAATTTTATATCAATTATTTTGTGCGGGGCACGCTATACAAGTGAGATCTCCTGGAAATTCCAAAAATCGGCAAGTTGTGGGGAAGTTACCATAAATTCCACTTGGCACATCCAATTTTGATCAAACCTGTGGCATTGCAGAGAAGAAATATCAGAGAACTACATAAAATAAAGTTTCATACCCAAAAGGGCTGAAACTTGGGAGATACAATAGAAGAAATATTGTCTAGCAGAACCACCTCAAAATCAAGGTTCAAAAGTGATACTTGGCCAACATGCCACCCAAAAAGGGAACTTCTACACCAAATAAGCCTCCAGA
>SNQJ01S0022780.1:77851-99880 GCA_010110895.2 Picea sitchensis
ACCAAGGAGACATTTTCATTTTGAATCATCTGGTACTTGAACATTTAAGTGGGGTAAAAGGAGGTTGCCCCCTCGAAGAGGCTTATTATTTGAAATTATCTCTTTTTCAAGGCGTTGAGTACTTTTTCTGAGGACTTTCTATGCTATATTGATATTTGGTTCTTAACATATGGTATTAGAGCTCAAGGTCTTGGGGTTTCACTGCTACTTCTGAGACACCTTGTTATTTTCGCTATAACTTTTTTTATACAACGTTTTAGAAGGAATGGCTTGCAGGATATTTAGTAGACAGATCAAGGTACATTGGGTTCAAAATTCAGCTCCTGAGGCCTTATACTTTCGGAGATACAGCCTATACAATATAGGGTTCTGGAATCATCCTAAACTGAGTCATTGCGGAATTTTCACTATAAATTTTTTTTTGTAATGTTTCAGACCCTAACCTTTGGAAGATATTTACAGAAATTAGTAAGGTATATGTGGTAAAAAGTTCAAATTCTGGATCATCTTAAATTTGTATATACATCCTATGTAAGATAGGGTATCTGACTAGTCCTATTGACTCGTCTCAAGAAGGTGTTCCGGGTAAAACAATCATAACTTCTTCCTAGAGTATCCAAATTGCGTGGGACTGGTTTCATTGGATCATGGATATTCTGTAGTATTTCTAGTGCGAGTTTCATAATTTTATATCAATTATTTTGTGTGGGGCACACTATACAAGTGAGATCTCCTGGAAAGGCCAAAATTCAACAAGTTGTGGGGAGGTTACCGTAAATTCCACTTGGCACATCCAATTTTGATCAAACCTGTGGCATTGCAGAGAAGAAATAACAGAGAAATACATAAAAGAAATTTTCATACCCATAAGGGCTGAAACTTGGGAGATACAACAAAAGAAATATTGTCTAGTAGAACAACCTCAAAATCAAGGTTCAAAAGTGATACTTGGCCAACATGCCACCCAAAAAGGGAACTTCTACACCAAATAAACCTCCAGAAAATCCCACTTGGACTCTTGATGAAGGTGAAGAAATGCATAGGGACATAAATGAACTACAAAATAAGATGGATTCAATGGAAGCTAAGTTGGATACTAAGATGGATTCAATGGAAGCTAAGTTGGATACTAAGATAGATGGTTTAAAAGATGGATTCAATGGAAGCTAAGTTGGGATACTAAGATAGATGGTTTAAAAAGGAGATCATGGAAGTATTGAAAAATTTTGTAACACGTAAGACAACTGGAAGTGAAAATGCATCCCAAGAAATTCAAGGATGTGGACACACAAGGAAGGTGAATCAAGAATGAGAAACTCCAACTTGGTTTGAAGACCAACCACGTCTTAAGATTGATATGAGGAAGTTTGATGGCAAGGACCTAATCACATGGATACTCTCGTGATGGCGCAATTCTTTGATCTCCATGATGTGCCACATACACAAAAGTACCACTACTTTTATATTTAGAACCTAATCAATTTTGTATGGTATCGATGTATTTTGTTCTTGCAAATCACTGGCCACTTGGACAATTCACGTAAGAAATGATAGCACACTATGACGATACAATGAGCAATACCTTCTATAGCCAAATGATAAATCTCAAGAAAAGGGTTCGCTAATGGCACACGAGAGAACTTCCAAAGATTGAATATAAAGGTAACCGGAGACTTGTAGATGACACCTTGATTGATGTATTCATAGGAACAGCGGATAAGATTCAACATGAGGTTCACTTTCGGGAACCCAAATCATTGGAGAATGCATTTAAGGTGGCAAGAAATGCTTGAGAGTAAAACATGGCTATGGCTACTAGGAGGATTCAATCCTAACATCTTAGAGAGAAATGTTCCTTCTTCTAAAATACCTCAACCTACAATTTTGACACCTCAACAATCATGTGAAAAATCAAAAAGGTTTATGCTTTAATTGCGACGTTGAAGTGCCGTGAAGGGACATATGTGGTGAGAGAAGAAATTATTCTACATAGATTGTGAAGAGAAGAAGAACAAGAACAAGAACCATCTCAAGATGAAACGAGGAAGCAATTGTGGTTCTAAGAGTTGACTCCCACGATATCGTGGTAATGTATCACCGGAATTAGCACCTCAAACCCTCAAGATCGTAAGGATACCAAAAAGAAAAAGGTAATAGTCCCAATTATTATGGAAGTGTACTCATAATTTCATTCACACTATAAATTAGGCCAAAGATCTCAATTGCTTTGTATATCCCACAATGGAGTCAAGCAAGGCAATGATCAAGTAGATGGAGGGAATATCAATTGCTCAGAAAATGCAATAAGATAAATCTTACTATGGGGAATATGTGTCGAATAGTCCAACAGATTGCTATGCACCCATGGGTGGTGCGTGATGTTGTAATTAGGAATCCAATGGTTACAATCATTAGAACAATGGCTTTTAATTTTCAAGAACTTTTCAAGAAATTTTCTAAATGGAAGGAAAAGAAATTGAGTTAAGAGGTATCACAGTGGAAACTCTAGAAGGTGATAAGCTCCAAAGGCATGACAAAATTATTGAAAATGGGCATCAAGGTGTTATCGCGACAACTATGCTCACTAGATGTTCAAACATCTAAGCCATCTATTCCTCAAGATCTCCAAAGGATCGCTGGATAATCATTCCAAAGCATTTGAAGATATTCCTAAAGGTCTTCCGGCACCCACACCAAATCATGATCATGAAATTCACCTAATTCCTCGAGTGCTCCTAACATGAGGCCATACAGATGCCCTTACGTCCAGAAGAGTGAAACTGAGCCGCGTGGTTGAAGAAATGTTGGAGGTCGGCATTATTAGACCTAGCCAAAGTTCTTACTCGCACTGGTAAATGGTATTCAAGAAAGATAGCTCACATCGTATGTGTCCGTGCATTCATGTGATCCCAAATAAGATCACTATTAAAGATAAATATAAGTTTTCCATTCCCGCCATTGATGAATTGTTAGATGAACTACATGGAGCAATCTATTTCACAAAATTGGATCTGCTCAAGGTATCATTAGATCGTAATGAAGGAAGAAGATATCCCGTAAAACAACATTCTCAACTCATGAAGTCCATTATGAATTTTTGGTCATGGCTTTGGCCTTACAAATGCACCTTCGACATTCCAAGGCTGAGAATTCCATTTTCAAAGCCCTTCCTTCAAAAATTTTGTTAGAGTCATTTTTAATGATATACTAATCTATAGCAAGTCTTGGAGATCATGCATGTTGACAAGGTGCCATAACTACTAAATGAGCAACAACTATATGCCAAACCATCCAAATGTTTCTTCTGGGAGGAAGGAGGTAGAGTAGTTGGGTCATATTGTATCTCATGAAGGTGTCAAGGTAGACCCTAACAATAAGGCCATGATGGATCGGGGTCGATTCCCAAAACATTAAAGAATCTTAGAGGATTTTGCGTTTGACAGGTTACTACAACAAGTTTATTCCTGGAACTATGGAAGAATAGCAATCCCTTTAACATCACTAACTAAGAAGGATGCATTTTCATGCACCCAGAGGCAACTAAATCTTTGGAACAACTTAAAGAGGTGATGTAAAGCTCCTGCCTTGACCACTCCAGATTTCACAAAAACTCCCTTTATTGTGGAATGTGATGCCTCGAAATGGAATTGCTATCCTAATGCAAGAAGGAAGGCCCCGATTTTTGAAAAGCCTAATTCACCTAAGGGAAAGGACTTACACAAACCCATTTATGAGAGAACATGGCAATACTACATGCATTGAAGAAATGCATGCCCCACTCTACAGGTAAGTAATCTCATGGCCAAAACAGATCATGATAGTCTTAAATGGGTTTCTGCAAAGCCACCGTATACCAACAAAAATGGGTAACCAAGATTGGGTTATGATTTTAAAATCGCCTATAAAAAGGGGAAGCAAATGTTGTATGTGATGCACTTCAAGAAAGGATGAATATGTGGAGGCCTTTCTTCAAGCATCTCGATCATCCAACCCGATTGGATAATAGGAAGCAAGGATGAATGGAAGAATGACTAAAAGTGTGGACTCTCATTCAAAAGGTCAGCAGCAGATTCCAGTGCATCAAATATTTACATGGAAAATGATTCACTATGGTACAAAGATCTTTATATTTATGTAAGAACTCCAACTCAAACAAAAAGGTACTAATGGAATTGCAAACCTCTCCAATAGAAGGGCACTCAAGATTTTTAAAACTTACCAGAGTCAAAAAGATTTTTTGGATGGCCTTAAACTCGATGTTCAAAGGTTTGTGGAGTAATTGCCTGGTTTACAACAAAATAAGGTGGAAACAATTAAGACCCTGGGCCTTTTACAACCATTATCCATTCAATGTCAAATAGCTGGGAGGAGGTCATGGATTTCATCACAGGCCACTTAAGTCCTAAGGAAAGAGGCCATCATTATGATTGCTGATCACCAAGCACGCCACAAGTTTGTGCACTCTTTCATCCCTTTAAAGCTAGTACATTTGCCACCGGATTCATGGAGACAGCTCAAAAGCTACATGGCAACCCAAAGATTATTGTAAGTGACAAAGACCCCATCTTCACCCGGACATTTTGACATAATTATTTTCGCTTGGGTACTAATCGCTCATACCATCCTATATCCCTCAATCCGATGGACAAACCAGATAGTGAACAAATGTCCTGAAGGCTACCGCTGTTTCTATCTCCTCATGTAAACAAACACAATGGTTCAAATGAGCCCACCTTGGCATCGGTGGTATAACACTTCCTTCATACAACAATAAATGGTGTCATTTTTATTGAAGTATGAAAGGAAGTGTTAAACCACCCTCCTTCCATCACTTCTTCTGGAAAATAAAAATCTAAGGTTCAAGCAAAGGAAGATCACATTGAGAATCAACAACAAGTTCTCCAAATCTTAAAGGACAACCCGACCATGGCACAAAATCGCATGAAACAAATAAAGGCATCAACATTAGTATGAAATAAGTTTTGAAGTAGGGGATTGGGTATTTTTGTTGCACAAACCATACAAAAAAAGGTCCCTCAAGCAAGCCAAGAAGGATATTAAATTATAAATCCAGTACCATGTCCCTATATAAGGTGTTGCATATTTAAAATTATGGCATACAAATTGGAGTTGCCTCGATCTTCACGAGTACACCCATTTTTCATGTTTCATGCTTAAAGAAGGTTATAGGCTTACAAGATCCCAGCTCAAACTATAGTTGAAAAACTTGATATAGGTGAAGCAAATCATATCGAGTCAAGCCATCACTCCATTAATAAGAATTTACAAATTCCTCCGAGGAATAGATCCATTTCAGAGTATCTCATTAAATGGAGGAAACTAATGCTGAAGATCTCCACTTGGGATGAGTCTTTATACCGTATATCCTCAGAGTTACCCAAGTTAAGGACAACACTTGTCTCTGCTGGGAGGCATGTTAAGCCCTTGGTTATTGGCTCCATTAATTTCAATCAGTAGCGGTCAATAGTAATGTTATTTTATTTATGTCGGCTTTAGGCCATTAGCTGTAATTATTATACCTAGTCTCCCATATATATACCAAGGAAACATTTTCATCTTTTGAATCATCTGCATTGAACATTTAAGTGGGTAAAAGGAAGTTGCCCCCCCAAAGAGGCTTATTACCCGAAATTAATCTGCCTTTTCAAAGAGCAATTACTTTTTCTGAGGACTTTCTATGTTATATTGATATTTGGTTCTTAACAGAGACTGTGACCATCGGTTACGTACTTTGTAGAATCTATCAAGGCATGTGCATCGCATTGAGAGAATAATTTGTGATAGGGAAGAATGAACTCCTCGATCTAATAAATAGCATATGGGTTGAGCGAGAAGAACAACTTAGGATGAAAAGCACATTGATAGAGAATCAAGAAAGGTATTAGGAAGCGAGTGAAGCCCTAGAGGAGATGATCACCTGGCAGGATATGCACAAACCTCCATCTACTACACTGTCGATATATTCGAAGAGGGAAAGACTAAGATGATAGATGTTCTTTGACACTAGAAAACCTCTCTTCATGAGAGCACACACCACCCAAGGATAAACAAATAATACTCAGGTGAAGCTATGGAGCACGGCCAATACAGCCCATCGATGAAAATCAACTAGGCAAAACGAATGTGGTTGAGGTGGAGGATGACAAGAAATCCATCCAGGCAAACATCTAGAATCTATGTCAATTTGAAGAAAAAAATTGAAGTAACACATGTTGAGACCCACCTGGCTCACCAACAAAATCCAATCCTTTATCAAGAACACAACAAAGCAGTTATATCAAGAAGTATCTACCAAAGTTTTCAACGAAGAATCAGTCTTGGAGAGATTACAATCAAGAAAACTTGAAATCATATTAAATGATCATTCCATCCGAAAGAATGCCAAGATTAGCTACAGGAATGGGGAAGTTCATGATTACGAATTTCACATTTGTTTCTAGATGTCGCCTACTTCAGTTATTGTAATCTCAATTTTGAATTCAGAATATGAAGAACCCCTTTTGTAAAACGAACCTAATTTCATGATTGCAAAGATGACAATTGTAAACAGTCACTCCTCACTATAAAAAAGGAGGACTTTCCATTTGAAATGGATTTTGGTTTCAAAATGTAGCAAGACAATATTTCTACTACAAGTTAATTTGAACTAAGAGACATTCTAGTTGGAGATTAATGTTTCGATATGTATGAATGTGACTATTCTATTTATGCAAGTCTCTTACTATAGTTTGTGAATATTTATTAATGAATTACTTCTAAATTAATCTTTACAGCTTGTATAGTTATCATGATTTTCAGAATGAGTACAGTGATAGCATAATATAGTTAACTAATAAATTTATTGATTCTAACAAGTTATGCTATTGAACTTGTACATTACTTGTGTTATGAATTTCTTCTATGCGAGTGATACATATATTTCAGTGTATTCATCTTTTTTAGTTTGCTCCTGATCAGAGTAGGTTAGTTTAGAATTAGTTAGAGACTGCATATTAGAACAATAATCATCTAGCTTAGTTTAATTTTAGTTAGTTAGAATTTTAATTTTTAATTCATTTGAGAAACTTCAGTTCTCGGATTCATATTTAGTTAGTATTTTTAGTTAGTTTGGTAACCATGCCAAAATCTGGTCATAAATGCTACCCCAAACGAGAGTGGGTCTAATTGGGACTTGCCATTGGGCATTCTCCCTCATTTGATTGAAAGGGTCATTTTGACTCGTCAACGGAAATGGCGCTAGAAGGAGGTCCACTGAATTGAATGGCTACAAAAAAAATCTCAAACCCTTGATGTTTTGTCCTGCAAGCAAGCTTTTCCTCGACAAGTGATTTCCACCAAGTTTGCTCTGAACATACTGGATTTCCTTCATATTATGTTGTGAACACACCAGCTCAGGGTAGCACTCACTGCACTCTCGCTCATCCTGAACCATCATTTTCTTCCCCACAACCTCATGTCCTAACCATCTCGGGGATTGAAGCTATAATCAAACATTCAACCGAGCAAACCAATCGTACCCTGACTAGACAACTTAGCAGGCAGACCAGACAGCTACCCTTGGGCTACTCTCTGCCTGAAAATTAGGAAGACCTTCGACATATAGATCCCTTTTTCGTTGACCCAAACCCCTATCAAGAAAACCATTCGGTTGGGACCCTTAAATATCATGTTCCTGAGGATACTTCTGATTTTCCCGAGTCTTATGATTTTGATCTTGAATATTATTGATTAGTCGATGCAGTAGGAGGTAGACCACCCTCACCTCCTGAGTATCTCCCTCACACTCCTAGAGACGATTCGGAGGACAACTCCGAAGAAATAGACGAGTTTGAGGGCAAACCTAAAAATAACCCATATCAGATCATTGTGTATCAACCTCCAAACATGGTTGGAGAGAATACAAACCATAATCCTCCCCCCTACCAATCATGGTTGTTAGATGATGCAGTCATTGTACCAGGGATCCAACATGAGATTCCAAGACACCCTGAAAAGTTCCTACCTAAATTCGACCCCGACAAAAAGGATTCAGTTGAAAACCATGTGAAGAAATTCTTATTCACTATTAGGTTACAGAGCATTCGCCATGAATATGTCTCCTGTCGTTTGTTCCCCCTTACTTTTGAAGAGAAATCTTCGACATGGTATTTCTCTCTAGAAGAAGCCTCCATTCCAAATTGGAGAACCTTTGAAATAGATTTCCTCGGGAAGTTTGGGGAAAACAAAACACCTTCCACTCGGGTTCTAGAACTCTCAAGAGTCCTTATGGATTCGAAAGAATTGGTTACTGATTACAATCAACATTTCCTTACTCTGTTAAAAAGAATCTTGTGTGCCTCAAAACCCGCTGAAGACGTAACTATTGAATTCTACACCTCTTTTTTGCCTATGTCCATGGCCATGTATGTAAAACATTATGAGAAAGGCATTCTAGAAGAAGCATTCTAAGAGGCCCTTAAGTTTGAAAAAAATATGATGAGTTTAACATGTAGTTCTAGATCAAAACCCTTTAAAGATAAAGATAAGGGTAAAGGTAAATTTTTTGTGTCTAAACCCATTGAACATAAGAAGCCTTTTGATTCAATGGATATGGAATATCTTCGAAGGATCATTGAGAATTTATTCAACGGCCTAGTAGACCTGAAAAACGGTAGTGAAGAGGGATCCTCTAGCCAGAAAAAAATATTTAGGTTTCCCCCCAAGAAAGATAAGAACAAGCCACCAACCAACAAAACCACCCCTTCTCATACAGAAGGCATTAGCATGGAGGATATTGTCCATGCCCTCCAAACTTGGGAAACATAGAATATGACTGAAGTCGGTGATGAGGGAGGAGAACGTCAAGAACAACAAGAACAACCTCAAGTATCTAACGAGACTATAGAACAACAGTTAAACTTGTTTTGGGACATTGCTTGTGGTGAATATGAAGAAGCTAAAGAAGTGCACATCTCACAAAACGTCGTTACCACTAGGAGTGCCAATAAGAAGGTTTCCAATGACACCCTTGGTACCACCAATTCTACTTCTCCCGCTACTTCCACTCCCAATCAATCATCTTCTTCGACCAATACTACTCCAAATTCCTCCAAAACCACACCTTCCAATCCTGAGACGATAAATCAAACAGTGAAACCCAATATTTCTTCCACAACCTTGGCAAGGTTGGAATATGACTTCCTAGAAGATATGAAGAAGACAAAAGATAACAATTATTTGTTTGAACTTATGAAGATTCCACAAATTCAAGAGAATTTTATCAGAACTCTGCAAAGAAAAACTTCCTCTGGCACAAAGGAAGTAAATGTTGGAACCAATAAAGAAACCACCAAGGTAAATCCTGCTAACAATAGTAGTCCATCTAAAAGTCAGGTTGTGACTAATGCCTCTTTAACTGGTCAAAGATCCAGATCTACCACCCCTCCTTTCCTCATTACTTTTGAAATATTTAATAGAAATGTCCATAATTGCATGGTGGACTCGAGAGCTTCATCTAATGTCATGCCCCTAAAGGTCTATGAGAAGCTTAATGTCAAACTTGGACCATCTCACATTCAGATTATTCAGCTAGATAGAACCAAAGTTAAAGTTATCGGAGAATTGAAAAAAATCTTGATCGGGATGTTTATTAATCCAAAAGTTCATCAAACTATATATACAATAGTAGTAGACATACCAAACAACTATGGCATGCTATTAAGTCAAGATTGGTTAGTTATGTTGAATGGCTACTTTGCTACCAACTAGTCCCACTTATGGCTCCTTTATAATGGTAAAATGAATAAGATCATGATTGATAGGGAAAGGTATATGAAACATGTCATTACTGACCTAAATGACCCAAATGAACCGGTAATGTTTAACAATTCAATTTTGGGTAATTATTCATATGAAATGTTTTTTGAGAATTTCTCAATTGAACCATCATCTCTTGCAGAATCTAACACAATCTGAAATCCTTCATTGCACCCATATCGTTGAGCCCCACTGTAATATAATTGATCAAGCCAACAGTTCCTCTAATTTACAACCTAACATAGTTTGTAGAGGTAGATTAGAAATGATGGTTAACTCGACTAACCCCACCAAAACAAACAAACAAAAAATATGAAAACTTAAAATCAAATGTTGCAACAAAAAAAGGGGATCCTGACATATGGACTCTATTCTTTGACGGATCCAAATCTTTGGAAGGTGCAGGTGTTGGTTGCATATTGAAAGACTCGACAGGAAGAAAAAATTTAATCGCATGCAAACTAGAATTCCCATGCACCAATAAATTATAATATTGTTGAATAGGAGGCCTTGTTGCAGGGGTTAAAAAAAGTAGACTTGAAAGTTGAGAAAATCAAGGTATTTGATGATTCCGAAATTATAATAAAACAGGTAAGAAACACCATTCATTGTCTTTCAAGCCATTTGAAAAATTATCAACTTGAGGTTTGGGAACTAATCAAATCTTTTGTTGCATTTAATATTAGTTCAGTTCCTCATTCATTAAACTATGACGTTCATTTGCTAGCCAATGTAGCATCCAAGTTTATACCCTCCGACGGATTGATGTCTGACACTTTTTTGTTGAAATTTTATACAGACCTTCAATTCTCAATAATATTGCAAATTGGAGACTCTTTGATGACGACCACCAGTTGATAAATTTATTACATCTCAAAGATACTTTAGGGACTCTATCATCGATGAAAGCCAACACGACCAGTTGGTGAATTTGGATATTTCTGTTTCAGATCAATCATAAAGCACATTAGGTTCAACTAACTATATCCCAAGGAATGTAGTGAGATTGGAAAGACTCTACGATCTCCAAGAAAAGTTCAGGAAATTCATCAATTGTAAAACCAACAGTTCATCCATGCAATTCGAAGAGGTGAATTTGGGGAAGAATACATCACCCCAAAACATTAATCTAGGAAAAAATTGTTCTCCTAAAAAAAACAAGCTTACATCAAATTATTCTTGGAATACAAAGACATATTTTCCTGGACCTATGAGGATCTCAAGATGTATGACACCAAGATCATACAACACATAATTCCCATGAATCCTATGATGAAACCATTCCAACAAAATTTGAGGAAGATGCACCCCAACCTTGAGCCTCAGGTCAAAGCAGAATTGAATAAGTTGCTAGCAGCCCAGATCATATTCCCAATTAGGCACACGCAATGGATCTCCAACTTAGTGCCAATAAGGAAAAAGAATGGGGATATAAGTCTTTGTATTGATTTCAGGAACCTGAACAAAGCCTTAGAGAAGGATAATTACCTTGTGCCGCCGACGAAACAAATCATGCAGTGTGTATCCGGCTCTGAGATGGTTTTTCTGGTTATAACCAAGTCTTAATGGCCCATGATGATCAACTAAAAACAGCTTTTCATACCAAGTGGCAAACATATGCTTACAGGAATACGTCGTTTGGTCTCATTAATGTCAGAGCAACATTCCAGAGGGCCATGGACATTGACTTCAAGGGTCTACTTGGAGAATGTGCAGTGGTGTATCTCGATGATGTTACCATCTTTTCAAGAGATAGAAAAGATCATATAACTCATTTGAAGAAAGTATTTAATAGATGCAGAAGGAATGACATCTCTCTCAATCCTAAGAAATATTTTTTTGTTGTTGATTTCAAAGGAAAATTGGTAGGATTCATTGTTTCCAAGCATGGCATGAGAATCGAACCTGAGAGAATTGAACCAATTGCAAAGATCCCCCCCCTAAAAAAAAAAAATCCATGCAGTCATTCCTAGGAAGGATCAACTTTGTAAGATGATTCTTCCACGGTTTTTTCGAAACAGTGAAACCTATGCAAGGCATGATAAAAAAGAATGTTGAATTCAAATGAGGGTCCAAAGAAAAAGAATCTTTCGATAAGATCAAAACAGATATAGCACAAGCACCTGCATTGTTAAGCCTAGATTTTAGTCGAGAGTTCATCCTCTACACCTTCACGTTAGATATCGTGTTTGTGGATTTTTTAACAAAAAATAACGAGGAAGGAGATGAATTCCCTGTAGCTTTGATGAGTTCCATCTTACAAGGAGCAGAACTGAAATACCATGAAGTGGAAAAACAAGCCTATGTTGTATTTAAAGATGTCAAACACTTCAGGTCGTTATTTCTCAAATCTAAGACAAAATTCATTGTTCTTTACCCCGATGTTAGGAATCTACTGGTACAGAATGTGTGACACACCCGACCCCTGAGTGGATTTCCTAGGGATGAGGCCTCAAAATTTCGTTCTCCGTAAGTGATCAAATCCTTCGTTCAAGATCTCTACCACACTCTACTCGTCCAGAGTTTCCCAACCACGGTCTCCATGCTCAAGATCGAGCTCAGAACTAGTGGATATATCTCCCCAAATTTCTTTGGGCGTACATTGGTGGAGGGCCACGTGGCGCCCACGTGGATCCACCTCACACATACTATTTCCAAGTTGCTTCCTCCATGGTGGAAGACCATCCACAATTCGATCTCATGACTGGACTTACTCCCTTTCTCCTATGTCAGTTGTGGAGGGATTCGACGCTTCGGCGCTTCACGCCTCTTATTATCTATGCACGAGACCGCCCGGAGTTCTGAACCTCCAAAGTCACATAAGCTTACCACGTGGCTTCGACTTTTGGATCATTTCGACCTCTCTACAATGCTACATCCCAAATCCTTCGGAGTCTCGAAGTCCCGGACTCTCGAAGGCCAGGTCACTTCACCAACCACATTGGTTAGGCGGACACGTACCAAGGACTGACACGTGTTACATTCCAACAGGCCTATAGGGTATGTCATACAAACGAATCTGGGTGACACGTGGCAAGTCAAGTTGGGGTCCACGTCACCCTGGGTGACATCACTGTACCACGTCACCATGGACTAGCAAGCTTCTAACATTCCTCAGATCTCATGGTCGAGATCAGACAACGTAGGTTTGTATATCTACAGCTCTTGTTGCCTCGATGATTCAGTGTTCGGGAGTGTTGCGATGCAACCTCCTCTTATCTCCCGAAGTGCCCAATCTCCAAATTAAAGGGGATAACGCCACGTGCCCCCCAGTATATCGACAGTTGGGAAAGAACTCGAAGGGTCCCTCGATCTACGGTTCTGGGTCCTTTGCGGCTCCGGCCTTCGGGGTTTTGGATCCCGGTTTAGTTGGTAAGTTAGGTTCAGCTAACCACCTGGGAAACCGCCTAACGTCAGTCAACCTTACGAAAAACCGAGTCTCCCGGTTACCTTCGACCAGTATAAGGCTGGTAAGGTCGGTCATACTCTGAAGTCCTAGACTTTCGGAGCTCCGAAACCAGGAGGTCTTAGCTTCCTTAGGCTTAGCCTATGGTTCCTAGGTGTTGGTCATATGGTTTCTCTCGAACGGAACTCATCCGCTCGTCTTCCAAACAAAGAGACCTCCCCTTTCAAGGCTTGAACTTCGCTATCCTTCCTGAGCTTTATCATGAAATGGTTAAGGACTTGGGCCTGGAATCCTGGTCGCATGGAAAGGAGTCTGAACGAGGTATCCTATTCGGACGAATAGGTTCAGATTGACATGATATCTCCTATCTCGGTCGTCTTACAAGCTTATGTCCCAAGAAGCCTCAGGAACTAAGCTGGGGGCATACAGACTATCATTCATAAGCATAAGTTCACAAAGAGATAAGTGCATATACATATCATGACCATCCCACACAAAAACCATTTATAAATACACATATATTGTATAAATCCAAGCATTTATCCATTATTCCAGTTCAATACATAAAACAAGAAAATACTTATCAGAACCAGAAGGTGTGATGCGAATGCGGGAAGGGGTGCACGTTTCCATCCAACCATAGGCTCAGTCACTTCCAATGGATTTAACACTAGCCACCCCCGAGCTAAACCACGATGATCTGCAATATAATATGTTCTTCTGGCTCAGCGATAGTAGGGACGGAGGTTACTCTTCTCCTCCCATAGAATCTTGGCGACAGGTTACACAATACCAAGCAAGGAGGACCAACCTCATTTATCAACTTGTATCATAACCATGCTAGCCATTTCCCTGTGACCAGAGCGCTCATTCCTTAGTTATTTCTTGAACCTGAGAGCTTAGCCTCTCGTCTCTGCACTCTTCGCGGGTCTTTCTCTGCCCACCACGCCTTCCTTTCTTGCCTTCCTCAACAAGATTTTATGTGGCCCGAATTCCCAGTCCATGGTCAGGTCAGAAAGTCTTACAGATGGGTGTTATGCCCCATCCCCTCATTAACTCTTGAGGAGGTCTTCCCACCTACCATCCTGACTGTAATTCATTTCTGTGTCAAAGGATTCTTCTGGTCCTGAGCAATGAAATCTAGCAAGGTACTGGTTTGGTGTAGGTTAATGCAACCATTCATGGCGCCCTTCACCATCTCTTTCATAGCATTCATGGTCTTTCTTAGTACACCCCCTTCCAGAAGTCATGCAACACTTATTCATTTTCTATTGAATAACATAATTTACATTCATTGACCTTTTATACAAAGGTCCATAAAATCAAGCATTCACACATATTGAGTTTGCCATAGTCTCTTGGCCAATATAGTTATATTTACAAACTAGGGTAAACAGGGTGTCACAGTTCCCTCCCCCTTAAAGGAACATCGTCCTCGATGTTCTATCTGTCAACATGCTTTGTATATACAGAAGTGAACAAAAATGGATATGCGTGTCTCATGGCATCCTCAATTTCCCACGTAGCCTCATCTGGGCCAATGTGTTTCCACTACACCTTGACATGTGCAATGGTTCGGTTCCTGAGTGGGGTTTCCTTCTTGTCTAATATGCATTGAGGTTCTGGCAGGAACTCTCCCTCCGGCTCCACCTGGATCACAGACCAGTGAATTATATGATTAGAATCATGTACATATTTATTCAATAATGAAACATGGAAAACATTATGCACCTTTACTGTGGGAGGGAGTGCTAGCCTATAGGCTATAGGTCCCACTCTATCCAATACTTCAAAGGGTCCACAATATCGAGGTGCCAGCTTGGCACATGATCCCATTCTCAGGGAACTCTTCTTGGGCGTAACTCTGAGATAGACATGGTCTCATGTCTTGAATTCTCTGGGAGTTCTCTTTCTTTCATCGTAACTCTCTTGTCTATCCTGAGAAATCTTCAGATTTTTCTTTATTTGAATCACTTGTTGTTCCATTTCTTTCAGCATGTCGGGTCCGATTGTAATTCTATACACTAGATTACTCCAACTGATTGGAATCTTGCACTGTCTACCATAGAGGGCTTCAAAAGGGCTCATCTTTAGTGACTCTTGATAACCATTGTTGTAGGCCAATTCTACCAATGGCAGGTAGTCTTCCCACTTATTAGGATGATGCATTACATTCATCCTTAACATGTCTTCTAATATCTGGTTTACTCTTCCTGTTTGTCCATCAGTTTGGGGTTATAGGCTATTTTAAACAATAATGTAGTCTCAAAACCAGCCATCAAGGATTTCTAAAAGCTTGAAGTGATTTTTTTGTTTCTGTCAGATATAATCTCCCTAGGCATGCCATGCAGTCTAAATATATCCTTCATGAAGATGTTGGCAATATCTATTGCCTTGCAAGTCGACTTGACAGGGATGAAGTGAGCAGACTTGCTCAATTTGTCCACCACTACCATGGTGGCCTCATTCTGCTTGGCCAATTTTGGTAATCCGATGATGAAATCCATGGAGATGGTTTCCCATTTCCATTTTGGGATTGGTAAAGGTTGTAACAATCCTGTTGGATGTCGGTGTTCTGCCTTAACTTGTTGGCACTCTATACACTTAGCTAGATAGTTAGTTATGTCCTTTTTCAATCCAGGCCAATAGAATTGTTTCCTAGCGGTCGTGATCATCTTTTGATATCCGGGGTGACCAATATATGGTCTCTTGTGCAGTTCGTCCATTATGAACCTCTTCAAGTCGTCACAACTTGGGATATACAATATGTTTTTGTAAGTCAGCATGCCTTCATTAAGCATCTGATAGCCTTCATACTTTAACCTTGTAGGCTCTTGCCTTAGGTATGAGGTCACGGTCTTGAAGAATGCATATGTTTCTTGTGCATTCCTGACTCTTTCCCTGACATATGTTTCATAGGTGCTCACCACTGCCAAGTGAATCATTTTCACACTTCTACTAAGGGCATCGGCCACCCTATTTTCCTTTCCTTTGATGTGTTTGATTTCAAAATCAAACTCACTAAGGAGAGTCATCCACCTAGATTGTCTAGCATTGAGATTTGGTTGATCAAACAGGTGCCTCAACCCACAGTGGTTTGTCATGAGTACAAATATTTTACCCAGGAGGTAATGCCTCTACATTTTTAAAGCATGCACTATGGCAGCCAACTCTAGATCATGGGTCACATAATTGATTTCATGCTCATTCAATTTTCTGGATTCATAGCAAATTACACGTCCTTCTTGCATAAGGATTCCTTTGAGTTCTTCCTTGCAGGCATCTGTACACATGAGGAAGTCATTATCAGGGTCTGCAATCTTCAGCACAGGTGCGTGGGTCAGAAGGTATTTCAGTGCCTAAAATCTTTCTTCACATTCTGATGTCCAAGTGAATTTAACCCGCTTTTTCTGAAGAGCACTGATTAGACAACCAATATTGGAAAATCATTTTATGAACCTTCTATAGTATCTTGTTAAGCCCATAAAGGATCTAATATTAGATACATCCTTTGGGGTAGGTCATTCCATAATAGATCTGATCTTGTCAGGGTCTACTGCCACTCCTTCTTTAGAAATAACATGGCCCAAGTAATGGACTTGCTTATGGAAAAAGTTACACTTGCTAAACTTAGCGTAGAGTTGATGCTCTATTAGTACTTGAAGTACAAGTCTAAGATGTTCTTCATGCTCCTCTTTGTTCTTGGAGTATATTAGGATATCATCAATGAAAAACAATNGGTTGTTTTGTGGATGTCTTCATCCTTGATTCGGACTTGATGGTATCCATACCTTAAGTCAATCTTTGAGAAAATGGAAGCACCCCCTAATTGGTCGAACAAGTCATCGATTTTGGGTAAGGGGTACTTGTTCTTTATGCTTGTCTTATTGAGTTGTCTATAATCTATGCACAGTCGAAGTGTGTCATCTTTCTTCTTCACAAAAAAGATTGGTGCTCCCCGTGGAGATACATTAGGTTGGATGTAGCCTGTGTCCATCATTTCCTTTAGCTATAGCTTGAGCTCAACTAGCTCGGGAGTACTCATCCTATAGGGTTTCCTAGACACTGGCACTGCTCTTGGTACAAGTTCTATCGAGAAGTCAATATCTCTTCTCGGAGGTAGACCCAGTACCTCTTCTAGAAACACGTCTCTATACTCTCTAATATGGGGTGGTCCTCTGGGTTCAGTTTGTCATCCTCAACATATTCCAACACATGTATTGTGTATAAAGGACATCCCTTTCTGCAATACTTTTTCATTTGAAGGGTTGATATTCGTCTTACTGAGACATGTTTATGAATCCCTTGCAGGGTCATTTTTCTCCCTCCTCCATTCTCACACTCCAAAGTTTTATGGTAACAGTCCAACTTAGTCTTATAAGCAGTTAACCAGTCCATTCCAATCAACGAGTCATAAGATCCTAGGGGAAGTATGTTAAGGGTATCTTGGGTGGGCAATCCATCCATGATGAATTAGCAAGCTGGTATGACCTCTGCTACTTTTCTTTTGGTTCCAGTGGCTAGTTGTACCAACCATGGCTTAACATGTCTAATTGGTTGCAGTTTACACTTATCAACAGTCTGAGGGGCCACATAACTCAAATTAGAACCAGGGTCAATTAAAATAGAAACTAGATTGTTGGCGATCATACCTTCCATCTCCACCACTAAAGATTGGTGGTTGGCTTGTTTATTATCCATGGCTGCATAAATCTGTGGCATGCTCCTAGCCACATCATTGACTGTGATAGCTTCTTGTATGTTGTAGACTCTCCTACTGTTCTGATGTCTGTGTGGACAATCCCTTAGTAGATGTTCTTCTCCACAACCCCAACATTTCAAGGGTTCCTTCTTTGGGCTATTAGTCTTTCTTGGGGTTGCTCCAAAATGTTTATTTCCACTCTGGGAGGGGATATTTTGATGATATACACTTCTAGTAGGAAGGCTTATCCTAGAGTCATTCCTATAGTTTTTAAATTTTGAGGATTTTAACCCCTTCTTATTGAATCCTGAACCGCACTTCTTCTTTTAATCCTCGCAAGGGTCTGTCTGACTCTCGAGTTGTTCATAACAATACCTTGCCCTCTGGATAATGTCTTGTAAGGTCTTTGGCTTGTCAAACTCAATATTTTTCCGGTAGGTCTGAGGTAACCCACTAATAAATCGTTGTACTTTTACCTTTTCATCATTTATGTAGGGTACATACCTCAACAGCTCAAGGAATTTATTGACATATTCCTCTATGATGAGTTGTCCCAGCGTGAGTTCATAGAACTCCTTAGTTTTCCCATCAAAGTATTTCTCTGACATGTACTTCTTCTTGAATTGTTTCTCAAATTGTTTCCATGATAAGTCATCTTCATGGATTCCTTTCACATTCTTAAGGTCCTCCCACCAAATGGAAGCCTTTCCATTCGAGTTGAAGATGGCTATTTGAACCTTCAAGTTTTTAGAGTAGTCATGGACTCTGAAGTATTTCTTTAAACCAAACATCCAAGCCTCTTCCTCTTCCCCTTTCTCAATCTCTCCATTGAAAGAGGGTGGTTTGGATTTATTCAACTCTTCAAGGTCATGAATTTTGGAATGTTTTCGCTTCTTTTCTCTCCTTCGAGAATGTGAGCTAGTTTTACTACTAGAGGATCCCTCGAAGTTGCCAGTTTCCTTTCCGGAGGACTCTCCCGTTGAGTGTCCCCTGCTTCCAGGTTGGGCCTTCCTCAAGGTACTCCTCCTAGTGTGGCCACTTATGGGACCACATTTCTGTATCTCAGGTGGACTTTGACTTCTCTTTGTATGTCGTCGGTCCACATGACTGGTTGCAGGTCCATGCTGCAATTGTCTATGTATATTGTAACATACCCAGCCAGCCACAGGTCGGGGCATGCTACCTACAAGCCCACCCTTGGGCTTCATTCTCATACCGGTACCTTCTTTATTTATTAAGGATGCATAAGACAATAGAATTAACAACATGTACAACAATATTCAACGAGTATGCATATTCTAAAGATTCAATTAACGATAATTAAATATACATCGAAAAAACATTCATACACAGATAATAACATCACAACAAAGAGCACTTATCTTTATGAAAGATGGCACCAACTGGTTGCAGACCAAGGACGTCCCACCCAACCGTAGACACTATTGCTCCAAATCTCAACAGCAGTGTCACCCCCAAGCCAGGGCTATGAATCCACAAGGACAGTTCCAGAGTGTTACTTGGCTTCCCCAAACCAGTTATCACTAAAGCTCTCACAGGCTCTCCAGCACCCACATCAATCCAAGTACCTATCTCTCTTCTACCCAGCTTGCACCACCCGAGAGAACGGACCTCCACCTTTCTCTGCCACGCAGTCCCTCAGGCAGTCCTTCTCCTTATTTGGGTCTCCGCCGCAACTGGTCCAGAATCTCAATGTTGAAACTCTTAGGACTCCCTGCTATGAGCAATGCTGGACACAAGCCACTGCATCTCAGACATGCAGGCCTCAAGGAATGACTGGATCACACCAACGACCATTACAGCCAACTATCCCATGGCTAATTCTTCAACAGTTCGGTCCCCCTTCCTGAGACCAAGACGCAGGTGAGGATGGATGTAGGAGGTAGGTGAGTGCATGGGATTGCATGAGGGGTCCATGAGGGAAAGAATGGGGTAACGCAAAGGTGACAGAGTGGATGAGCCAATGACCAACCCCACAATTGGACCAGGGGCGGGTTTAAGTATTTCGTGGGGAAATCAAGAACCTCATGGCCTCCCCAAGAAGATCACATAATTGATCCCCTCCCTTAGGCAAAAAGGTAATTAAAATGGGAATAAACATTTAGCCTCCAAAGCCCCCTCTCTTGTGGAATCATAGCCCCCTATAACTCTAGTCCTTGTCCATCTAGCAGCCAGCGATGTGTTTATTATTAATGATGATCAAAACATTACATTTCTTGGACATATTGTCCCTTTAATAATTGTTTGGGAACTCAGGCCTCTCAACATTGTAACAATACATTATTTAAAATGGAGGGTTCAAAACCTGGGGTGTTACATCCCCTCCCCCTTATTTTGGCACTGTCCTCGGTGCACATACAAAATAGAGATCAAAATCTCAAATTTATTCAAAAATTTGCAAGTACTCTGCCCGCATGGCATCTTCATGCTCCTAGGTAGCATCTTCATGATCGTAGCAGGTCCACTGAACTTTTACCAGCTCTATAAATCGATTCCGAAGCATTTTGATTTTTCTGTCCAATACCCGCACTAGTTGAACTTGAAAGTCTCCCTCCGTCTCTACCTGAATCAGACGTCAATCAATAACACGGTTAGGGTCATGTACATATTTATTTAGTAAATATACATGAAATAGATTATGCACATTCATGGAAGCAGGCAATGCAAGCATGTATGCAATTGGCCCTATTTTGTCCAATATTTCAAATGGACCACAGAATTTGGCTGTCAACTTGGTACAACTACCCAATTTCAAATAGCACTTCTTGGGCTTCACTTTAAAAAGTACATGCTCCCCTACTTTAAATTATCTAACTGTCATGTTCTTGTTTGCATAAACTTTCTGTCTATCATGAGATGCCTTTAAATTCTGCTTAATCTTGACCACCTGGTCTTCCATGTCCTTGAGCAACTCCGACCCAAGTACCGCTATATCTGTTGGGTTGTCCCAGCTCAATGGAGTATTGCATTTCCTACCATACAAGGCTTCAAATGGGCTCATTCTCAATGAAGCTTGATACCCATTATTATATGCAAATTCAACCAAGTGTAAGTAATCATCCCACTTAGATGGCTTATCCATCACATACATTCTCAACATGTCTTCGAATATTCGATTGACTCTCTCTATTTGTCCATCTGTATGGGGATGATATCCTTTAAACAATCCTTTAAATGATCCCCTTCTGGGATGATATCTATCTGTTTTCCCAAATCCTTTAAACAATCCCCTCCAGAAATTGGAGGTAAACTTTGTATCTCTGTCCGAGACGATTGTCCTAGGTATCCCATGCAACCTAGCAATTTCCTTCATGAAAATTTATGCAATATTAGTCGTTGTATGCGTTTTCTTCACAGACACAAAATGAACAATCTTTGTTAATTTGTCAACCACCACCATGATTGAATCATGTTGCTTATTCATTATGGGTAATCATGTGATGAAATCCATGGTGATCATTTCCCATTTCTTCTCGGGGATTGGCAATGGCTGCAGCAAACTCGTTGGGTGCCTATTCTCAAGCTTCACCTTCTGACATTCCATACATCGAGCGATGTAATTAGCAACATCCTTCTTCATTCCCAGCCAAAAGAACTGGCTTCTTACTATTGTAATTTTTTTCTGGTATCCGGGATGTCCAGCATAAGGAACATCATGCATTTCCTTCAGTACCACATTCCTCAGTTCTCCGGAACTAGGAACATAGATTCTATTTTTATGCATGAGTAATCCATCTTCCTTTATCTCATTTATTTTTTGTTGTACATCTCCTTGCTGCAAGTTTTCCTTTACCTATAGGTAATGCTGGTCTATAACAAGACCATCTAAAATTCTGCTCTTCAATTCTGATTGATGCATACTGACAGTAGTAGCATGCATGATATGCACTCTTCTACTAAGTGCATCGGCAACTTTATTCTCATTTCCCTTGATATGCTTGATATAAAAGTCATATTCACTTAAAAACTCCAGCCATCTTGTTTTCCTGACATTCAAGGTTGGTTGTTCGAAAAGATACTTCAGGCCAATGTGGTCTATTCTTAATTCGAATTTCTTCCCCATGAGATAATGCCTCCACATCCT
>SNQJ01S0022780.1:102783-114549 GCA_010110895.2 Picea sitchensis
TCTTATTCTGCCCTTTGTAATTGTTCGATGACCAATCCGCAAAAGGGGATTTGGTCCTTATACAATTACCGACATGATTAATCCACAATGGGGATTAATCCAATAACAATAATAATAATAATGACATGATTAATCCGCAATGGCAATTTAATCCAATAATAATAAGAATGCTCTTCGCAGTTACATTATTTCAACACTTTGCTCTCTCATCAGTCTTTCGTTGTCTGCTTTGTAGCTCTGCACTTCCATATTCAAGCTTCTTACCGTTTCTATTAACATTTCCTGCTCTCATTTTCCCTTGTTCATAGATGGTTTTAGAAATTTCGCAAATGGGCTAATTTTCCATGGTTTTCTCAAAAAAAGATTCGTTAATTTCCATTTTTTCTAAAACTGATTCGCCCAAATTCCATAGAATAAAATTATTTTACCTTAAAAATTGCCAAAATTTTATAGAAACTATATTAAATCCTTAGAAATTTGAATTTTTTTACAAAACTCTCCCCAAACATTTTACATTTTTCATATTAAGGACTAGCAATATTAGCCCATGTTTCTACATTTTAATATGAATTTCCATCCTTAAAATTATCCCTGCCCTTGTGTCTGTTGGACTCTGTCTCAGCATTACCAACTCTGGTATTCTGGCCTTCAGCCTCCTTATCATGACTGGAGGCTCCCTCGCCTTCTTCCATTTCCTCAATACGCATCATGAGTTGATGTGCTTAAGCCCTTTAATTCTGCAAAATGTGCAAGTGGCCATTTTGTTAGAATTATGCGTATGATAAACAAAAAAATTGCAAAACCATGCTATAGGTCTCTTTCTTGTTTTTGTTCATGGAGATCATATCCCCATTCTATGAAAATAACAGTGTCATGTTATCCCTGGGTTCACCCAAAATTTCATCCTGTGCAGGCACTTCTTTCAAACCACCTACCCAGGTGACCACGACTAGAAACCGCGGTTGTGACCACTCGCCTAACCAAAAGGCGCTTCGCGACTTCATGTGTTGGGTGTTTGCATATGAGCCAACCCCGACTCTCCGACTCCCGAACTCCCGACTCGGAGCCTAGTGCGTGCTAGTTCCTCTGTTATCCTTCACCAATGTGACCTCCGGCTATAACCTGGGGCCAATCTCACGGGAGCTTCGTAACTTTGTGTGTCGGGTGTTTTCATATGGGCCAACCTTGTCTGTCCCGACTTCCGAACTCTCGAACTGGAGCCTACCGAGCGCTAGCTCCTTCCCTTAACATTCATCAATGTGACCACTCGCTATGACCTGGGGCCAATATCTCGAGCGCTTCGCAAATTCGCGTTGTCAAAAGATTTCTTGTCTCCCTTCCTCCGACTCCCAAACTTACGCTCGCATCAGATCAACGGTCCACAATCCCCGTGATCCGACGGTTCTGATCTCCCCTTCGCGAATCGAGACTTCTTGTCTCGCAAAATTCTTTGAGACCAGATCAATGGTCCAGATCTCCTCGTGCTCCAACGGTTGATATTTCCTTCGCGAACTCGGAACTTCGCGTGTCGCGAAGTTGGAGGACTTCTCACCTCTCTCCTCCCGATATCCGAACTCGCGAGTTTCTTGGGACTAGATCAACGGTCCACACTTTCCTTCAATCAATGATTGTGATCCTTTCGCGAAGTTGGACTTCGCGAGATTGCTTACCCTATGCACTTCCAAAGGGTTAAACCCCGTGCACTTACCTCTAGGTCAGGCGGCCCATATTCGCTTGTCCTCCGATCGAACGATCTAGTATCTCTCTTGATCCTACAGTGTTGATCGCTCCCGAATTTGAAGGGGATGGTCACGATCCTTCGAACCCCTACAGAGGATCTATGATGTTATGTCTCCTGTGTAGCTTCTGCAATTCCATTCTTCCTGAGCTTTTCAACTTCACAATCAGAGTTCGATCTCGACCATGAGACTCTGACCAACAGACCCGACCCATACTGGCCCGGTGTTTCAACCAGAAGCTCTAATACCAAACTGTAACATACCCAGTCAGCCACAAGCCAGGGTATGCTACCTGCAAGCCTACCTTTGGACTTCATTCTCATACTGATACCTTCTTTATTTATTAAGGATTCATAAGACAATGGAATTAACGACATGCATAGAAATATCCAGCGAGCATGCATATTCTAAAGATTCAATTAACGATAATTAAATATACAGCGGAAAAACATTCATACACAGATAATAATATCACAACAGAGAGCACTTATCTTTATGAAATATGGCACCAACTGGCTGTACACCAAGGACGTTCCACCCAACCATAGACACCACTGCTCCAAATCTCAACAGCAACGTCACCCTTGAGCCAGGGCTATGAATCCACAAGGATGGTTCCAGAGTGTTACTTGGCTTCCCCAAACCAGTTATC
Source organism: Picea sitchensis (assembly GCA_010110895.2). Taxonomy (NCBI): domain Eukaryota; kingdom Viridiplantae; phylum Streptophyta; class Pinopsida; order Pinales; family Pinaceae; genus Picea; species Picea sitchensis. Next base: position 105,175 of record SNQJ01S0022780.1, read on the forward strand.
ACTAAATCTCTCACAAGCTCTCCAGCACCCACAGCAATCCAAGTACCCAGCTCTCTTCTACCCAACTTGCACCACCCGAGAGAACGAACCTCCACCTTTCTCTGCCACACAATCCCTCAGGAAGTTCTTCTCCTTATTCGGGTCTCCAGCGCAACTGGTCTAGAATCTCTATGTTGGAACTCTCAAGTTGTTGTTGTGAGCAACACTGGACACAAGCCACTGCATCTCAGACATGCAAGCCTCAAGGCACGAATGGATCACACCAGCGACCATTACTGCCAACTATCCCGTGGCTAATTCTTTAGCAGTTCAGTCCCCCTTCCCGAGACCAAGACGCGGGTGAGGATGGATGGAGGAGGTAGGTGAGTGCATGGGATTGCGTGAGGGGTGTGTGAGGGAAAGAATGGGGTAACATAAAGGTGACGGAGCAAACGAGCCAATGACCAACCCCACAATCGGACCAAGGGCGGGTTTAAGTATTTCGTGGGGAAATTAGGAACCTCCTGGCCTCCCCAAGAAGCTCACATAATCAATCCCCTCCCTTTGGCAAAAAGGTAATTAACATAGGAATAAACATTTATCCTCCCAAGCCCCCTCTCTTGTGGAATCATAGCCCCCTATAAATCTAGTCCTTGTCCATCTAGCAACGAACGATGTGTTTATTATTAATGATGATCGAAACATTACATTTCTTGGGCATACTGGCCCTTTAATAATTGTTTGGGCACTCATGCCTCTCAGCATTGTAACAATACATTATTTAAAATGGGGGGTTCAAAACCTGGGGTGTTACATATATCAGATAAGCTCTGCAGCAAGACTGCATCAGTTTTTGTTTGTTTTTCTTGCTCCTTTATCAATCTCTCATTGTCGGCCTTGCAACTCTATAATTCGGCCATGAGGCTTCTTATAGTTTCAGCCAGATCCGGAGGGGTTTCCACCGCCCTCCTTTCGTCAAATTATTTGTCTCTATTGTGAGAGCCATCCCCCACTTCATGGTGCGTCAACATACTTTATGCTTGTAGTTTCCCGCGATTCACTGATTTATTGAGTGTTGACAAAACACTTGTTGTTAGCTAACAGTCTATTAGTTTATGAGCAACACCTAGTTCATATTTCTTAAATACACACACATAGTAGAAAGTTTTCATTCTTTTCTTCAGTAAGATTTTAACTAGACTCTTTAGGAAAGAGGTAAGGTAGGGCGTCACCCTAAAAATTATTTAACTATGGTTTTTACGCAACTCGTCCATGATCCCAAGCAGGTCAAGTGTTGTAACCATGCTCTGATACCAATTTGTAACACACCCGACCCCTGAGTGGTTTTCCTAGGGATGGGGCCTCAAAATTTTATTCTCCTTAAGTGATCAAATCCTTCGTTCGAGGTCTCTACCACACTCGTCTCATCCAGAGTTTCCCAACCACGGTCTCCATGCTCAAGACGAACCGGTGGATATATCTCCCCGAAGTTCTTCAGGCGTACATTGGTGGAGGGCCACGTGGCGCCCACATGGATCCACCTCACGTACTATTTCCAAGTTCCTTCCTCCATGGTGGAAGACCATCCAAAATTTGATCTCATGACTGGACTTACTCCCTTTCTTCTGTGTCATTTGTGGATGGATTCGGCGCTTCAGTGCTTCACGCCTCTTACTATCTACGCACGAGACCGCCCAGAGTTTCGAACCTTCGAAGTCTCGTAAGCTCACCATGTGGCTCCATCTTTTGGACCATTTCGGTCTCTCTACAATGCTACATCCCAAATCCTCCGAAATCCCGAAGTCTCGGACTCCCGGGGTCCCGGTCACTGCACCAACCACATTGGTTAGGTGGACACGTACCACAGACTGACACGTGTTACGTTCCAATGGGCCTATAGAGTATGTGATACACACGAATCTGGGTGACACGTGGCATGTCAAGCTGGGGTCCATGTCACCCTAGGTGACGTCACTGTACCACGTCACCCCGGACTGGCAAGATTATAACATTCCTCAGATCTCACGGTCGAGATCTAGCCACGTAGGTTTGTAGATCTATGGCTCTTATTGCCTCGGGGAATCGGCGTTCGAGAGTCTTGTGATGCAACCTCCTCTTATCTCTCGAAGTGCCCAATATCTTAATTAAAGGGGATAGCACCACTTGCCCCCCGGTATATCAACGGTTGGGAAAGAACCTAAAGGTTCCCTCAATCTATTGTTCTTGGTCCTTCGCAGCTCTGGCTTTCAGAGTTTTGGATCCCAATTTAGTTGGTAAGTTAGGTTCACCTAACCACCTAGGGAACCACCTAACGCTGGTCAACCTTATGGAAAATCGAGTCTCTCAGTTACCTTCAGCCAGTGTAAGGCTGGTAAGGTCGGTCATACTCCGAAGTCCCATACTTCCGAAGCTCTGAAACCAGGAGGACTTAGCTTCCTTAGGCTTAGCCTAGGGTTCCTAGGTGTTGGTCATATGGGTTCTCTCGAACGGATCTCGTCCACTCGTCTTCCAAACAAAGAGTCCTCCCCTTTCAAGGCTCTAAATTCACTATCCTTCCTGAGCTTTATCATGAAATGGTTAAGGACTTGGGCCTGGAAACTCGGTCGCACGGCAAGGAGTCTGAACGAGGTATCCTATTCAGACGGACAGGTTCAAATTGACACGATATCTCCTATATCGGTCGTCTTACAAGATTATGTCCCAAGAATCCTCAAAAACTAAGATGGGGTATACAGACTATCATTCAGAATCATAAGTTCACAAAGAGATAAGTCCATATACATATCATGACCATTCTATTGGACACAATTGTCATTGATGTCAATAGGAGAAGTAAATAACCAGAAGTCCAAAGCGCAGAAGAACGAACTATTGATCACGATAGGATCAACAATCCGATGATGTTCAGAAAGGCTAGCGCATGAAGAAATCTCTAAAGGAATAACAGAGTGTAGAAGATGTCGTCGAGATCAGTGGAAGGATTACACAGTTGATCAAATGCACAGAAATGGTGAGAAGACTCAGCAACCGTTTGATCATTGTGAAAAGAATAGTTGTCGCTCGATCAAAAGTTAACCGTGGGCTTAAGGATCGCGAGAGGATCGTGACCATCGAAAAGAATGAGAGTTTGACTATCCATATACCCGTCGACCGTGGGCTCAAACCCAAGTTCTTGTTGAGCAGTTGAATCATTTTCAAGTAGAAGGAACGTTGGATGATTGGTCAAACGACCATATTAAGTCGTGACCATCAGATGTGCAAGCGCATGAATCAACAGTCATTAGATCCAGGTAAGGTGCACCGCCCTTCATTAAAGGAAGAATGGCAAGGGCAGTCCGGAATCCAACATTAACCGTTGATCTAAGCTCCTTAATCTTCGTCGTCCAAGACTTGCGCATCCAATTCCGCACCCCCCCCCCTTCATTAAAGGCAGTAAGGCAAAGGGGGTCTAGAATCGAATCTCAACCACAGAATTAGACACGAAAATATTAACCGTTCGAATCTACAAGGAGGATATGCCTAGGAGTCAACTAACAGTCCAAAACAAAGAAATGATTTGAGTCGTTGATCCAGAGGGCACGTGGCAAGTGATTGACATTTCACTGACTCCCAGGTCAGGAAAGTCAAAACCAATGTTGCATGAAATTCATGATAAGAGGGGTTGCAAAAAGATCTGGGCCATTGGATCACACAGGTTCAAGACAGATCGCAGGCCATCGATCAAAGGAAAACAAGAGTCGTTGATCCAGAGGACACATGGCAAGCCCATGGCATCTCGCTGATTTGCGAGTTGGAGAAGTCAAATGCAAGAACATAGGAACTCGAATATGCGAGGTCGCGATAGAATATGGGCCATCGGATCACAGAGGATCAAGGAAGACCCCTAAGCATCGATCAAATATACATCGAGATATCTACGTCGACAGACCATGACAGTAGGCCACGTTAGGACACGTGCATCCACGTCATCAAGATCCACGTAAGTAAGGACATGTGGCATACTCAAACACTGACAAGTGTCAAGTTAATATGGCATTTCAGGCACATGCAAGCCACAGATTTTAATGACACGTGGTAGGTACTCGGCACGTGTCAAGTCTTCTTGTGACGTTAGCAAGTATACGTCACGTCCGGAGTTTTTGCATCATAAGCAAAATACTCTAAAAATCACAAAGTCTCGAACACCAAAACTCTGAAAGGGACACGCGTCAGGTGTTCTACATTTTCGACAGTTTTGGAGAGTTGGAGGTTATGAAGACTCGAAGGAATAAACACTGAAATCCCATCAGATGTCCATCTCATCGGGAAATTGAATCACGACCGTTGATTTGGTAAAGTGCTCAAGCACTCGTTCAAGCTTTTCATTCGGTCACCGCCATTGGTCATATGCTATAAGAATATTAAAATAAAATTATAACATGTCGCTATAATTTGTAAATCCCGTGGTTATGTAACGCACGGTCATATGTGATGGTTTGAAGGAAGCGCCTTAACAGAATCGGGTCTCTGTAAATATAACAGAGATTAGGCATCAAGTATAAATGATTAAATTAATCCATGAGTGTGATCAATTTATGACAAAAATGAGCCGATACAAAGTCGTGATTAAAAGAGAATAAATCATGAAAATATGAATAAAGAATAAAAAGAAAAATGATATTAATTAAAGTTTAGATTATCATTTTAAATGAAAAGGTACAATGGTTCAAATAAAGGGACACGTTTTAAATTTCACACCAGTTTGAAGATTATATAAACAAGAAAAAGTGTTGAGAACAAAGTGTCTCTGCAGTTCAAGTCAGAAGATCAATAGCTGAAGCAGATTCCAGGAAGAAATACAAATATGTATTAAGGGTGGTTGGGTGTTGCAAGGGCAGGTTGGTGCCTAAAGAGGGAGTTGGTGCTTCCTTGTCAGTTGTAGCTGACTAAACAAGGGGGTTGTAGCCTCCTACCAGTTGGTGCTGGTAAAACAAGGTGTGGGTGCATCCTAATCAATTGGTGTTGATCAAAGAGGAAGTACATATTCCTTCTATGTGACATGTAAAACAAAATTTGCAGTTAATAGAAAAGAATTTTTGGTTTTCCCATTTGGGTTCCACGATAAAATACTGTGTTAAAATTCTGTTTGCATNTGATTCTACAATTGGTATCAAAGCAGGTTCCTTCATCACGGTCTAACAAACTTGAAGGCAGATCTTGAAGATGGGTCAACAAGAAGGGATGTCTAACAACAAAGCACCACTGTTCAATGGAGAAGGCTATGCTCTATGGAAAATAAGAATGAAAAACTTCCTGTTAGCACTCAATTTTGATATTTGGCAATCTGTTGTAGATAGTTATATTGCACCAACTACTCCCCTCGAAGACTCTGGAGGAAAGAAAATATGTGATGATAACTCAAGAGCAGTTAATGGAATTCTAGTTGGGTTGACTGATTCTATATGTGTGAAAGTTATGCATTGCAAATCGGCCAAAGAAATATGGGACAAATTGGAAGTTGTATATTTAGGAGATGACAAAGTCAAAGAAGCTAAACTATAGACCTACAGAACTCAATTTGAAAATCTGAAAATGAAAGAAGAAGAAAATATCGTTGAGTACTTTCACGGGGTAGATGAAGCGGTCAACTCAATTAGAGCAGCAAGAGAAGAAGTTACAGATAAACCTATTGTGAAAAAAATACTAAGGTCATTACCTATGAGATATAATACAAAGATTTCTTCAATAGAAGATAGATCCAATCTAAAAACACTCACAGTTGATCAACTCCATGGAATCTTTACAGCATATGAAATGAGAACAGGGCATGATAAATCAACAAAAGATGAAACAGTCTTCAAAGCATCCAGGACAAAGACAAATCAGAAGCAAAATCCTCAATCTAATCATCACGAAGAATCTGATTTGGAAGAAGCCAATTTCATTAGAAAACTTTAGAAAGGTTCAGGGAAGTACAAAGGCAAGCTTTCGTTCAAATGCTTTAACTGTGGAAAAATTGGTCATTTTGCATCCAAGTGTCCTTACCCCAAGGAGGACCCTGAAGATCAAGAAAACAAAAATATTCAATATAAGAAAAAGGAAAAACCCAACTTTAAGAAAAAAAATTACAGAGGGAAAAATAATTTGTATTCAAAAGAGGAAAATAGCAGTTCGTCTGAGTCCAGTGATAACAATGAATCTGACGATGATGAAGTCCTTTTCTTAGGTATTGAAGAGTCTAATGAAACAGAAAAAATCAAATATGAAGAAGAGCTAGAAAATGAAGCAAAATTATCAAATGGATATTGGAGGGAAGTTGTAAGCACAGCAGTATACATATTGAACAGAGGTCAGCTCAGGATTAATAATGATAAAACCCCTTATGAATTATGGTTTGGAAGAGCTCCATCATTGAAATACTTCAAAGTCTTTGGAAGTAAATGTTACATCAAAAGACTAGATGAGAGTCTTGGAAAATTTGATGCCATATCTGATGAAGGTATTTTTCTTGGATATGCTTTAAACAAAAAGGCATATAGATGCTACAATCTTAGATTACATAATATTGTTGAAAGTGCAGATGTCAGAGTAGATGATCTAAAAACAATAAGGATCAAAAATCAAGAGACCATATCTACAAATAAACATGAAGATGATGATGAGACATTCGGCACCTAACTAAAAGAAGTAGAAGAGAGTGAAAAAGAAAGGGAAGAAGATGATATGGATACTAGTGATAGTGAAGAAGATAGTGAAGATGGAGGGATAAGAGAAGAATTTCCAAGAAGAGATACAAGGACACCCTCAAGAATTATTCAAAAAAATCATCCCGAAGAACTGATTATTGGAGATATGAATGATGGAGTGCAAGCAAGAAGACAATTGTTGTATCAAACAAAATTAGCATTGTTGTCACATATTGAGCCAAGCTTAATAAAAGAGGCATGTAAAGACGAGAACTGGGTTAAATCCATGAATGAAGAATTGGATCAAATTGAAAGAAATCAAACTTGGGAGCTAGTTCCTAGACCAAAAGATAAAAATGTCATTGGAACTAAATGGGTATATAAAAATAAAATGAATGAAGATGGGCAAGTAATCAGAAACAAGGCCAAATTAGTATGTAAGAGGTATGCTCAGGTTGAAGGAGTAGACTATGAAGAAACATTTTCACATGTGACTAGATTGGAGGCAATTAGGATGTTCTTAGCTTTCTCCGGCTATAGAAAATTTAAAGTGTACCAAATGGATGTCAAGTCAGCATTTCTCAATGGAAATTTAGAAGAGGAAGTCTACATTGACCAACCAGAAGGATTCCAATTAACCAACAAAGGGGACTATGTTTGCAAATTGAATAAGGCACTCTATGGATTAAAACAAGCACCCAGAGCATGGTATGCAAGGTTAGATTCTTATTTACAAAAACAAGGCCTCAAAAGGGGATCAGCAGACAACAATGTTTATTGCAAATTGATGGTAATAACTTGATCATTGTGGACGTGTATGTTGACGATATCATTTTTGGTAGTAATGAAATAAAAATGAGTGAAGACTTTGCTAAAAAGATGCAACAAGAATTTGAAATGTCCATCCTTGGCGAACTAAATTTATTCCTTGGATTACAAATAATACAGTCCAAAAGAGGAGTTTTTATCCATTAGTCTAAATATGTTAAGGATATGCTTAAGAGATTCTAGTTAGAGGATTGCAAACCTGTTAGTACACCTATGACAGTTGGATGCAAACTAAGCAAGGATGATGATTCCAAAACTATAGATACAAAATATTACAGATCAATGATTGGCAGTTTTCTCTATGTAACAACTTCTAGACCTGATGTCAAGCAAGCTGTTGGGATGGTGGCTAGATTCCAAGCAGAACCAAAGGAGAGTCATGTTCAAGCTGTAAAAAGAATCTTCAAATATTTAAAGGGAACCATAGATCTGGGTTTGTGGTACCCCAGCAAGGACTCATTCACATTAAAAGCATATTCAGATGTTGATTGGGCAGGAAGTATAGATGACAGAAAAAGTACAAGTGGCAGAGCATTCTTTTTGGGAGAATCACTAGTTGCTTGGATAAGCAAGAAACAATCTTCAATTTCTCTATCAAGCATTGAAGCTGAGTATATTGCAGCAGCAGAATGTTGCACACAAGTGGAATGGATGAAACAAACTCTACAAGATATCAAAATAACATTTGAAGAACCCACCATTATCCACTGTGATAATACAAGCGTGATAAGTATTTCCAAGAACCTTATTCAGCACTCAAAATCGAAACAAATCCCCATAAAATACCATTATCTAAGAGATCAAGCTGAAAACAAGAACATTAAATTGGAATATGTTCCAACACAAGAACAGGTGGCAGATATTTTTACAAAACCATTAAACAGAGATGTATTTGAACATCGCAGGAAAAAATTGGGAGTAATTCTTCCTCCTACTTAAAATCTCTCAAAAATCTAATGCATAAGTGGGCACCTATCCAAGGGGAGATAACAATCAACATTAGAAAAAGTTACTCAGTTATTACAGGCAAAGTGTGATTGCAGGAGCAAATACCAGGTGTCAAAATAAAAAATATATATATATAAAACATTTATACATACAGATCATAAAAAAATAAAAAAACATTTGCCATTGATGCCAAAGGGGGAGAGTAACTTCAAAGGACAGAAGCATCACCACAGGGGGAGATTATGTATGAAGTTTGGTTGTTGCCCTCAATGACAAAGGGGGAGATTGTTGGACATAATTGTCATTGATGTCAACAGGAGAAGTAAATAACCAGAAGTCCAATGCTTAGGAAGAAGAACGAACTGTTGATCACGATACGATCAACAATCCGATGATGTTTAGAAAGGCTAGCGCATGAAGAAAGCTCTGAAGGAAGAACAAAGTGTATAAGATGTTGTCGGGATCAGTGGAAGGATTACATAGTTGATCAAATGCACAAAAATGGTGAGAAGACTCAGCAACCATCCGATCACTGTGAAAAGAACAGTTGTCGTTCAATCAAAAGTTAATTGTGGGCTTAAGGTTCGCGAGAGGATCGTGACCATCGAAAATAATGAGAGTTTGACTATCCATATATCCATCGACCGTGGGATCAAACCCAAGTTCTTGCTGAGCAGTCAAATCATTTTCAAGTAGAAGGAGCGTTGGATGATTGGTCAAACGACCATATTAAGTCGTGACCATCGGATGTGCAAGCACATGAATCAACAGCCGTTAGATCCAGGTAAGGTGCACCCACCTTAATACATCGGCAAGAAGTGAGAGTGGTTTTAGGAGGACCCACGCGAAACCACCCCATTCTGAACCCCCCCCCCCTTCATTAAAGGCAGAATGGCAAGGGGGGTCTGGAATCCAACCTTAACTGTTGATCTAAGCTCCTTGATATTTGTTGTCC